>JAXQQM020077781.1:0-139528 GCA_034641835.2 Pinus albicaulis | reverse complement strand
TTAACAATAGTGCAAGTTTGAATATTAAGAGTAGCACACTTGGGAGTTTTAGTTATTTAGAGCAAAAAAACAAGATTTTCATGAATTTTAGTACCTATGATGCTTTGAATTATAACCTAGGAGCATGTAAGAGAAATAATATTAGAGTGATGTACTACTTAAAAAATTTAGTCATATGTAAATGCTTTGGAAAAAAAACATAATGATCCACGTACCTTGATATAAAAAAAACCTTTAAAATGTCACTTTTAAAATCTCTTATGTAGTTACCTCATGTCATTCGAGTAGATATCACAATTACTTATGTAAGTAATTGTGCGATCATATTTTTCATTATCTTAAAGGAACTCTTTCTAGACATGCACCCCATCAAGCATAAATCATCCTAACATATACATTTGAAGTAATATAAATCATCCTATGACTATCCTCGAAAGAATTCTCACCCATAGCCTTGGTGATGGTGTAAGGCTCGTATCAAAATGGTATGAGCTTCTTCTAGGAGTTTGTCAATTGCTCTTTATGCAAGTCCAACCATAACTCATCATCAACCTAAAACTTATGTGGATCTGAATGGATTGTGTATCTACTTGTACTTGGAGTTCGCAACTTTCTATAAAATATCATGAACTCGTTATCCTCAACTAGTGTGCCATACTTGGTGGGTGTGACCCAACAAATAATTCGTCTATCCTCGAAGGTGCCGTTATAAGCTTCTAGTTGTATTTAAGAATATTTCTTATTGGTGTACCACAATCTAGCTTTGCAATCCTAGTGCTGCTCAACTTCTCAAGGCTGAGGTGAGACCAACTCGGACAAACTAGGTAATCTAACACTCTTGAGAATTTTTTTTTTCCAATAACCCAAGATTCTCCCCCAACTTGTCAAACTTCCCCTTTGTTAGGAGCTTTGTCAAACTATTAACCATATGCAACTTTGTCAGAATGTGGTCCAACACTACCAACTCCCTAATGAACTTGGAATCTTAGGAAATTGTATTGAATATCGATGTTTTTGAAATGGTCATGACACATTGGATTTTCATAGAGCTTGATGTAACTTTGATTCTCACAAGAGACAATATTGGGCTTCAACAACTAATTGGTTGACTCTACAATCAAGTTGCAAATCTAGATAGCTTCATAATAAGTATATGAAACTACCATATACTTTGCTTCAGTGGAACTGAATGCAATTGTTGCTTGCTTCTTGTTGATTTAATAAAAATGATTTATAAAATGATAATAATGATGTTTAAAATGAGCCATATGATGGTCTATTTATACACATTGATTGTTCACGAGGTGTAGGGGTATGTTTATAACATCACTGCCCTTGAAAGCTTTGTCTTGAAAGCACATTAATTAGAATTTTCTTTAGTTGAGCACATTTTTGTGGTGGAATGAAGTTTATCAGATATCTATTTATACTTTGTAGAGGTTTGACTTTGTTTTTCCTTTGAGTGTTGGTGAGGTTTCTTTGTATTTTTTGCATCTTAGTCTAGTCTTTTGACCTGATTTTTTAACATGAAAGCTTTATGCTTATTGGAAATATATTTGAAATACCTGCATGATCAAGAAACTGTTATGGCTAATTAAATTAATAATTAGTTACTACAGAAAGAGGATGATGTTGAGAGGGCTTGCCTGGGTGACTCTGGGAGCAACCCGGAGGTGGTCAGACAAAGCTCTTCTAAGTTACAAATCTGAAGAGAAGAAACTGGTGATGTATACGTGGTTTCTCAACTTGGGTTGTATGGAAAATCTTGGCAGAGAGTGTTTACCTTTCCGTGTCTTCACGAAAGTAGGTTGTCTAGTCACAAAATAAGATCACTACATGTAGTTGATGGTTCTGTAGTAAATTCTTAGCCTTATCTTCAGAATGGCTAACAGAGAGGATCAGGTTTGAATACAAGATATAATTTGATGAATTTGGAGATTTAGAGTTAAAGAAAAAATTGTGGTGATGTTTAGATGGGTGCTAATTTGTAGGGTTTTCCATTTTTATAATTTTCTTTGTTGTGCTTTCTACCATGCTACCTAGTTGCTTTCCTGTTGCCCTAGCATTTTAAATTTTTCGATATCTCTCTATTCTTTCTTGCCCCATTTGAAATTTCATCCTTATTTGGTAGGTGTTTTCTTCAATATAGTGTGAATATTTTTCCATCACACAGCTTCTGTGGGGTTTGTCTACGCAAATAGATTGTAAGGCCCATTCATCAGGGTATTTGATGAAATGAAATGATTATCGATGATCACCAACTAATGGTACCTGCAGAGATTTACTCTAAAAATTCTACAGTTTTCCTGTGCCAACAATTATAAAACATTTTAACCTCATGAACTAGTCTCCTCTGTTCTCTTAGATGATTCTATAAGCACTTATTGTTGTTGTCAAAGATTTTACTCTCTAGTCCCATTGAGCTATTTCAGTTATTTGTGGACATTGATCTATTTTCATTTCATTTCTTCAAATTTTCAGGTTGTTATGTGTTACCTTTGGCCAGTGCCTTCTTTCTTACCTATGATTTTTCTGCTTAAGCATTCTAGCCAGCAAGAGCAACAGGGGTAGTAGGAGCCACGTAGTCCAGCTAGAGCCCAGTAGGGGCAGCGCAGAGGCAGCAGGAGCCACGCAGGCCTAGTCAGGGTAGCCCAGGGGCAGTGTAAGCCCTTCAAGTGTGACGTAGGCCCTTACTGAGCAGCGCAGAGGCCGACGCAGGCCATTTAGGCTGACATAGAGGGATTCAGAGCAGCGTATTACTAACGTTTTTATTTCTCTGTTGGGTGAACCAGTTTTGGTGCCCAGGATTTTTGTACTTAGATTTTGCATAATAATGAAAACCCTCCAGAGCTAGCTGCACCGGTTTTCCCACGTTAGGTTTTTTCCGGGGATAGTTGTCCAAAAAATCCGTGTGTCACTTTGTCTATGAGCATGTTATTCAGTATTTGATCTGTATGTGTAGGTTGCTAGTTGTATTTACTATTTACTTCGCTAATTTATTGAATATTTCAGAAATTAACTTGTAACTTGTTAGAAAATTAAATATTACAGAGCAATGAAACACATAAAAATATGCGGAAAATACAAGCACACAAAACACATAAAACCAGAGAGACACAGATATACGTGGTTCACCCAGTTTGGGCTACGTCCACCCCGAACAGCCATTCCTTCCTTTATATTATCCAACAAAAATGAAGAGACAAAACCTACAGCAGATCCGCTGTAATATCCTCTGTTCTCTCTCACAGTCTCCCTCTCTGTTTCTCGCTCCGAGAATACACATACAATGCACAACCGCAATACAATGCCCTCATAAAAGCGAGGGGTTGCCTTCTAGGGCAAAAAAACCTAATCTAAACATAACTTCTACCGTCAGATCATTTGCCTAATGAACGGCCCAGATTGACTAGAAATTACTATACTTTTACAAGGCAATTTTACATCAATTTTTTGGCTTCGGGGGCGCTGCCCCCGAACCCCCGCCAGGGGGGGGCTCCGAAAAGCGCTGCCGCCCCCCCCTGGACCCCCCACGGCAGCGATTAAATTTCGGGCGGCGTTGCCGCCCCTTTTTAAGGTACGGGGGTCCAAAGCTGTGATACAAAGTAAACAAGATAATCAGGCTCCACACCCAACAATCTCCCACTTGGAGACTGATTGTAGCAACTCCACCGCTGCTTCATTTGCTGGACAATGACTCCTCTTTGGACATGGCTGTTCCTCATCTTCATCGTCATCCTTGAAGACCAATTGAAACTGAGCATGTTCTCAGTTTCTCCCTGGTTACAAATTTTGTTAGCATATCTGCAGGATTCTGGCTAGTGTGTATCTTTTCCAGCTTCAACTCTCCATCTTCCAATACTGACCGTATGAAATGGTACTTGAGATGTATGTGTTTAGTCCTAGAATGAAATGCTGAGTTATTTGCAAGATGAATAGCACTTTGGCTATCACTGTATAGTGTGCCCATATCATGCTTCTTACCCAGTTCATCCATAAACCTTTGTAACCAAATCATTTCTTTACTAGCCTCTGTAGCAGCAACATACTCTGCTTCTATTGTTGAAAGTGCAACAACACTTTGGATTTTTGAAACCCAACTGACAGTTGTTCCACCTACGGTAAATACATATCCTGTAGTGCTCCTCCTGTTATCTCTGTCACCTGCCATATCTGCATCAACATATCCCTGTAGAGCAATGTTTGAACCACCAAAGCATAATGCTTGATTTGTGGTACCTCTCAAATATCTGAGAATCCATTTTACTGCCATCCAATGTTCTTTTCCTGGATTGTTCATATACCTTCTTACAACTCCCACTGCATGTGCAATATCAGGCCTTGTGCAGACCATTGCATACATTAAGCTTCCAACTGCTGATGCATATGGAACTTTAGACATATAATCCATGTCTTCTTGGGTCTTTGAGCACATCTCCTTACTAAGTTTGAAATGGCTAGCAAAAGGTGTACTAACTGGTTTTGCATTCTGCATATTAAATCTTTTCAACACCTTTTCTATGTACTCATTCTGAGACAGTGTTAATTTATGATTTTTCCTATCTCTAGTTATCCTCATACCAAGGATTTGTTTTGCAGCTCCCAAATCCTTCATTGCAAATGAATTTGCCAATTTTCTTTTGAGAACATTTATTTCCTGCATGTTAGACCCTGCAACAAGCATGTCATCTACATACAATAACAGTATAATATAGCTGCCATCATTTTGCCTTTTCAGATAAACACAATGATCAGAGTGACATCTAGTATAACCTTGTTCGGACATAAACCTGTC
Source organism: Pinus albicaulis (assembly GCA_034641835.2). Taxonomy (NCBI): domain Eukaryota; kingdom Viridiplantae; phylum Streptophyta; class Pinopsida; order Pinales; family Pinaceae; genus Pinus; species Pinus albicaulis. The sequence continues at coordinate 134,733 of JAXQQM020077781.1, read as the reverse complement.
AAATTTTAGATACCACTGCCTTGGGGCCTGTTTTAAGCCATACAAGCTCTTCTTTAACCTGCACACCAATTTTTCTTTCCCTTTTACCTCATATCCTTCTGGTTGCTGCATGTATATCTCTTCCTCCAAATCTCCATGGAGAAATGCTGTCTTTACTTTGTATCACAGCTTTGGACTACTAGACATCCGGTACTTTGTATCAGCCTTCTGAGTACCGGATGTCTAGTACTTGGCCAATTCTCAGCCTTCCTTCAGCATGCCTTGCTCACGCAATTCCAATGGAATTATCTCCATATTAATTAGGAAAATCAACCTTCCTTGATTGCGCAATCCATCGTGGCATCCCAATGACTTTATAATTGCACATGGGAAATTTTCTATAAATACAACTGATAGTTATGTTCCTCTGAATTGTGTTACAATAGGGATCAAGGGTCTTTTTATTCTTTAAAATAAGATAAAACCCTAAACAACCAAAACCCTAACCTGAGGAGATGTAACACCAAGAGTTTATGGGTCTCGTTGGGGTTAGTTGTGTAGCCAAATTCCCAAGGTCGTAACTTGGTCATATGATCTTCGTTTGACGGACATGATACCTCGTTAGAAAGATCTCTCCGAGGAATACAATTGCCAATACGATTTCTATGAAATTTCCAAACCTTTCATGCCCAAGAAACATCATTTGGGGCCTCAAAACGGCTCTGAAAGTTCAGAACCCAAAAAAAATAACAAAAATAGTAAATTGTGCTATAATTAAGGAAACTGAAAAACTGAAAGAGACAATGGCGAGGGCCCAAGTGGAATAGGCGGGTGGCCACCAATATCCACCTTGATCACCTTAAATCGAATTTCTTGAGCTAACTCAATCATCATGACTTATTTAATTGACACAATTTGTTATGAGACAAAATTACAATTTATTGTCCAATTTATTTAAGGGAAAAATAAATTAGAAGCCTCACATTCCTCACTCCTGGTACTTCAAAATTCCTCACGAGTGTGGGTGCATTTTATTTTTTCCTTTATATTCACCAATTTCACTGTTTCTTGTTGCAAATTTAAACACTCCCTCTCAACAAGAAAGGAATTCAATCTATCCCCATCCGGTACCTTTGGAATGTTCTGCATGCTACACTTCTCTAGTGTTGTTTGCACTTGCAAATCCAGAAACTGAATAGCCTCTGAAAAAATGAATCAGTATAATGCATCTACCATCAGAGTCTTCTCACTGCTGCTAGCTACTGCACCTGTCTAGTATTGGATTCTCTGCACTGCTGCTGACATCTGCATCCGTTCCCTTTGAACTGTTGCTAACTCTATTTGTGCTCCAATATTTGACATATGTCACTCTGATTTCTGTCTTGCTGACATCTGACTACATCAATCTAACTGATCCTTCCTACTATTTCTGTACTATGGGCTCCTCGTAGCCACGTTCGATCCATGAGACACACCATCTAAATGGACCTTGCCCAAATTTCTTATATTGGGATTATGTCTACACATAACCCCACCTTACACCTCGAGGTATGGCTGCTCTCTCTTCCCATCTGGCTCGAAATTTCCCCCTCATAGAGGTCTCTGCTTGAGTGGACGCTTCCACTCGGTCTCCTCTCTGCTTCTCCAATTGTGGCAGCTACTCCACAACCTTCTGAGACTGCTTCTCATGAGGATGCATGTTGAGAGGTAATTTATGCTCCCTCTAAACCACCGAGTCTCTAACTTCTGCCTTTCTCCTTAAAGCTTTCCATGCATCTGGTACCTCAAGTGCATATAGGTTCTTGACTCACGCACAGTGTAATTGTCCCGAAGTTACAAAAAGTTTCTAAAAAAGAGTTGATTTTAAATCGATGATATCTCCCTCATCCGAGCTCCGATTTGACCGATTTTTTTTCTCCATTTGGGTAGATTTTCACAAGGAATCCAAATATTCTATTTTTTTCGAAAATTTTACACCAAAATGTTCAAATATTCTTGACGCAGTAACAAGGTGAACTTGGATTCCAAGGAGAAGTTGGTCAACCGTGACGTGGCCCCGGTCGTATTCCCTTTCCTTTTTCCTTCGTAGTCTTTTTATTCTCTCGGCAATTTTATTTATCAATTTTACAAAAATTGATAAATAAATATAATTGGAAGCTTTTGTTATGTTATATTATATTTTCGACTTGATATTTCCCTGCCACCCTTATAACCAGAGTTATAACTTTATATTAATATGCTACGTCCCTTTTTAAACAAATGACTTTACAACAGACCTTTGGTGCGGGCCCACATATGTAAACGATTGTCCAATCAACTGCTCGCGGCGTACCTTAATTAACCTCCAGGCTCTTTCGTTAGACTTCGCACATCTTCGGCAAACAGTCACCGTCAGATTTCCCTCTCCCGAATCGACGACTCTTGTGCATTTCGCTCGGCATCCAACGTCGATCCTTAACGCGCGAAGGCATGGTTTAAACAGTGGTTTTGGAATAGTGGTCCAAGCCACGTGTCCAACGGTCTATGGAATCGCTCCTCGTCGGGGAAATACCACCTTCTCCGCAAAATTGGTGCGGGGAACTCTGGAAACCACTCGTGGTTTTTGTACAGGGATTAATTATGGTTACGACGGGGTTGCACCATCCTTCGTATGCCTTAAGCTCGGGGCCTGACTCTAGTTAGGGTTCAAATTTCGGTAAAACCAGAGAATTCTCCTCAGGCGGGAATCTCACCAACATTTAAATAGGATTCACAACTATGATTTCTCTATACAGGCCTCGCCTGCGATGGGATAATTTCACAGGATTGTCAATCAATGTACAAGAATTCAAGACAGAGAACGGAATTCCTTACACACAATTGCCTCACAATCAAACGAATCTCCACACAATTTACATTTCCAGATAATTAAACAACCAACAGGACTGAAATTCATCTAATTGGAAGCAATCGGCAATGCACAAAGTTTTTATTGCAGAATCTCTTCTCTCTCTGCTCTCTCTCCCCATACATCTGAAGGATACAATTATATACATTACAGAGTGACTCTTCGGTTCTTTGGTGAGGACCGTTTAGAAACCCAACAATCTAATTACAATAATTTAGTGTAACTGATGTATGACAATTGGACTAACTAGACTATTTGACTCCTACAACTCTAACTACCCTGAAATGGAACAGTCAGCTGAGGTATTGACACCTAGCTGTTACAATTTTGATGATTTCAAACCCTCCTAGCCACAACATGTGGACAAAACCTCCTACATTGCTGGCTAGTGTCTAATGCCCCTGCATCAGACTCTTGAGGGAAATCTTCTTCATGGGCCCCTGTCCATGAGCTCTTCCACTGATCTTCCTATCTTCTGCAACATTCCTTCAGTCATCCAAGTGGCATCTTCCTCCGGTTTATCCCTCCATTTGATCAAGTACTGGAAGTACTCTTGTCCTCTGGTCCTTCTGAATGGTCTTTTTTCTAATATCTTCTCTAGTTGCAATGGTTGTGCTGGAGGTAACTGCTCTTTCCACTCAATCTGTTCTGTGTCTGCTGATCTTCCTTCTGCACCATCATCTTCATACTTGTACAAATCTGCAACATTAAAAATAGGAGATATTCCAACATTAGGTGGAAATTCAATCTCATAAGAATTTGCAGAAAACTTCCTAAGTATCTTGCATGGCCCAATCTTTTTGAACTTCAACTTGTTGTACTGCTTCTTTGGGAACCTCTCCTTTCTCAAGTGTGCCAAAACCTGATCTCCTACTTCAAAATGAACTTCCTTTCTGCTCAATTCTACTCTGTTTTTGTATTTGATGATGCTGCCTTGTAGTTTTTGTTTCACTTGTTCATGTATGGCCTGGATCTCTGAAGCAAACTCCTCACCATCTGCACTCCTTAACTCTTCTCTTCCCAGATTTCTTAACTCTGATATTCCTCTGGGGTGCATTCCATAAACAATGAGGAATGGGCTCTGCCCTGTGCTTCTATTTGGTGATTCATTGTATTCATATTCTGCCTGAGGCAAAATATGATCCCACTGCTTGGGATGCTCTCTTGCAAGACTTCTCAACAAGTTTCCCAGACTCCTATTCACTACCTCAGTCTGTCCATCAGTATGGGGATGATAAGCTGAGCTGAAACTCATTTTGGTACAAATTTTCTTCCACAATGTCCTCCAAAAGTGACCCACAAATCTGGTGTCTCTGTCTGAAACAATACTCTTGGGCAACCCATGCAATCTAACAACTTCTTTGAAAAACAAGTTAGCAACATGGGTGGCATCACTAGTTTTATAACATGGAATAAAATGTGCCATTTTGGAGAATCTGTCCACCACAACAAAGACTGCATCATTCCCTCTCTGAGTCTTGGGTAATCCTAGAACAAAATCCATACTCACCATGTCCCAAGGCCTATCTGGAATTGGTAAGGGAGTGTACAATTCTGCATTCTGGCTCCTTCCTTTGGCGTATTGACAAATCTTGCAATTCTTCACAAACTTGTCTAGTTTTGTTCTCATCTTGGGCCAGAAATAAAAGTGACTCAGCTTCTCATAAGTCTTATCAGTACCAAAGTGTCCATCAAGTCCTCCACTATGCTTCTCCTTGATCAAATTTTCTCTCATGGAACATTTTGGTACACATAGTTGGCTTCTTCTGAATAATAAGTCTTCCTGCAGAAAATAATCCAGCCACTGGCTTCTGTCTGTTAAAACAGGGTTACTACATGCCTCAAATGCATCTTTAAAATCAGGATCTGTTTTATACAATTCCTTGAGAAAATCAAATCCTACAACCTCAAAATTATTTTCTTGAACAAGCAAGTGTCTCCTACTCAAAGCATCAGCTACTTTGTTGGCTTGGCCACTTATATGTTTCAAGACAAAATTAAAACTTTGGAGGTACTCAACCCATTTAGCATGCTTATGTTTCAACTTGGGCTGCTGTACAATATACTGCAAAGCATGATTGTCAGAATACAATACAAATTCCCTGGACATCAAATAATGTCTCCACTTCTTCAATGCCTGAACAATTGCATAGAATTCCTTCTCATAAGAGGAATAATTTCTTCTGGTGTCATTTAGCTTCTCACTGAAATAGGCTACAGGCCTATCATCCTGACTCAACACAGCTCCAATGGCCTCTCCACTGGCATCACACTTTACTTGAAATGGTTTAGTAAAATCAGGCAGAATCAAAACAGGCTTCTCCGTTATCTTTTGCTTCAAAACTTTAAAGTTTCTTTCTGCTTCAGCAGTCCACTTAAATGGTTGTTTGCTCTTCTTTATTGTTTCAATTATGGGTGCATTGATCTTACTGAAGTTTCTTATAAACTTTCTGTAAAAACTAGCAAGTCCATGGAAACTTCTTACCTCAAAAACATTCCTAGGTGAAGGCCACTCCACAATTGCCTTAACCTTTTCTGGGTCCATCTTCAATCCTTCTACAGAAACAAAAAAACCCAAATACACCAACTCTTCTTTCATGAATGAGCATTTCTTCAAATTTATCAGCGGCTTCTCTTGGTGCAGCTTCTTCAAAACATGATTAAGATGCCTTAAATGTTCTTCTTTAGTTCTGCTGAAAACTAATATATCATCCAAATATACTATGACAAATTTACCAATGAATTCCTTCAATACTTCATTCATAAGTCTCATAAAAGTGCTTGGTGCATTTGACAACCCAAAAGGCATTACCATCCATTCATACAGTCCTTCATTTGTTTTAAAGGCAGTTTTCCACTCATCACCCTCTCTTATTCTAATCTGATGGTATCCACTCTTCAAATATATCTTTGAGAAATATTTAGCACCACTCAAACAGTCCATCAAATCCTCAATTCTGGGTAAAGGGAATCTGTACCTGATTGTGATCTTATTAATTGCTCTGGAATCAGTACACATCCTCTAGCCTCCATCTTTCTTTGGGCTCAAAACCGCTGGTACTGCACATGGACTCAGACTTTCTCTGATCAATCCTTTGTCCACCAACTCCTGTACTTGTCTCCTGATTTCTTCATTTTCTTTGGGAGTCACTCTATAGGCTACCTTGTTTGGAAGATTTGAACCAGGGATAAAATCTATCTGATGGCTGATCTTTCTCACAGGTGGCAGCTCATCAGGTAAATCATCCACAACAATGTCACAATACTCATCTAACATTTCTTGGATTTCTACTGGCAAATCAGAAATCTTTGTAGAAGTAAGAACTACCTTAGGTTTGCAGACTAAATAAAAGCTTACCTCTTCATCTTCTATCTTCTGAAGATATTCCTTTCCGCTCAGCAACAAGGTCTTTGGATCAATCACTCTACTGGATGGCTCTCCTTCTTCCATGGGTATCAATGTATGATGTACCCCATCTTTGAAGAACTTGTAAGTGTTCTTCTTGCCATCATGCACTGCTGCTCTGTCAAACTGCCAAGGTCTACCCAGCAGTATATGAAACACATCCATGGGCATTACATCACACAGGACCTTATCTTTGTATTTTCCCATTTGCAGCTCTATCTCACACTGTTCTTTCACAACCAGCTGGTGCCCTTTATGCAGCCAGGACACGCTGTAGGGAGTTGGATGCTCCCTTGTCTTCAAAATCAACTTATCTATTACCTCAGTGAAAACCAGATTATCTGTGCTACCACTATCAATGACTAACTGGCAGCACTTCCCTTGGACTTTACATATGCTCCTAAACAAAGTCTTCCTCTGTGCAGGCTCAGTGGCCTCTTTGGCTTGCTTCAACAGAACCTTATTTACCACTAAGGATTCTCCCCTCTCTGGAAGAATTTCTTCTTCAATTTCGGCCTCCTTTTCAACCTGGGCAACAACACCATTCCTTGGACCAGCACTCACATTCTTTGGACACTCATAGTGCTTATGTCCCACTCCTTGACATCTATAACACCTCAACTCTCTGCCTCTGCCTCTGTCTCCCCTTCCTCTTCCCCTGTAAGAACCCCTTCTTCCCTTTGCATCATCCTCTGTAGATGCATTCTGAGGTGAGCTACTGTCAGCTCCATTCCTGGGTGTAGGCTTTCCTCTACCACCCTGACTTCCCTTCCCATGGAAAGTACCCCTCTTCTTGGCAGACTGTTTCCTCAGGAGTTTCTCCTCTGCTTTCAAGGCCATCTGATAGGCCTCTTCCACTGTCTTAGGAGACAGAAGGCCAATCTCATCTTGGATCTCCAGTCTGAGACCATTTACATATCTGGCAGTCTTCTCTAGTGTGTCTTGGAATTTCCCAGCTCTTATGCTCACTCTGTAGAATTCCTCTGTGTATTCCTTTACTGTCAGCAACCTCTCTCTCAGGTTCTGCATTTGTCTATACAATGTCAGCTGGTAATCACTAGGCAGGAATTTACCCTTCAACTTGGCCATCATTCTAGTCCAGCTCTTAATAGGTTGCTTGCCAACTCTCCTCCTTTCTGCCTGCACTCCATCCCACCAAAGTGCAGCATGTCCCTTCAGCTTTGTCACTACAAAATTTACCTTCTTGTCTTCACTTATCTCTTCATAATCGAAGCACTTGTTCAATTCATTTATCCAATCCACCAGCTCCTCTGGATTTAGTCCCCCTGCATAGCTTGATACTTCAATTCTGGGTTTAACCGCAGACCCCAGAATAGTCCTAAGGAGCCTCATGTCAGGAGGAATTTCAACATTTTCTTCTACTTCTTATGTCTCAGGCTCGCAGATTTCTTCAGGATCTTTGGGCTGTCTTTGCTCCATGGCATCTATTCTGGCCTCGACCCTCTGCAACATCCCCAACACCTCAACGTTGGCAATAAGTCTCCTTCTGCCAGCACCTCTACCAACTCGGACCGCCATGTCAGAAAAAAAACTTCAGACTGGCTCTGATACCACAAATGACGCAGTAACAAGGTGAATTTGGATTCCAAGGAGAATTTGGTCAACCGTGACATGGCCCCGGTCGTATTCCCTTTCCTTTTTCCTTCGTGGTCTTTTTATTCTCTCGACAATTTTATTTATCAATTTTAGAAAAATTGATAAATAAATATAATTGGAAGCTTTTGTTATGTTATATTATATTTTCGACTTGATATTTCCCCACCACCCTTATAACTAGAGTTATAACTTTATATTAATATGCTACGCCCCTTTTTAAACATATGACTTTACAACAAACCTTTGGTGCGGGCCCACATATGTAAACGATTATCCAATCAACTGCTCGCGGCGTACCTTAATTAACCTCCGGGCTCTTTCATTATACTTCGCACATCTTCGGCAAACAGTCACCGTCAAGTTTCCCTCTCCCAAATCGACGACTCTTGTGCATTTCGCTCGGCGTCCAACTTCGATCCTTAACGCGTGAAGGAGCGGTTTAAACAGTGGTTTTGGAACAGTGGTCCAAGCCACGTGTCCAACGGTCTATGGAATCGCTCCTCGTCGGGGAAATACCACCTTCTCCGCAAAAGTGGTGCGGGGAACTCCGAAAACCACTCGTGGTTTTTGTACAGGGATTAATTATGGTTACATCGGGGTTGCACCATCCTTTGTATGCCTTAAGCTCGGGGCCTGACTCTGGTTAGGGTTCAAATTTCGGTAAAACCAGAGAATTCTCCTCAGGCGGGAATCTCACCAACATTTAAATAGGATTCACAACTATGATTTCTCTATACAGTCCTCGCCTGCGGTGGGATAATTTCACAGGATTTTCAATCAATGTACAGGAATTCAAGACAGAGAACGGAATTCCTTACACACAATTGCCTCGCAATCAAACGCATCTCCACACAATTTACATTTCTAGATAATTAAACAACCAACAGGACTGAAATTCATCTAATTGGAAGCAATCGGCAATGCACAAAGTTTTTATTGCGGAATCTCTACTCTCTCTGCTCTCTCTCCCCATACATCCGAAGGATACAATTATATACATTATAGAGTGACTCTTCAGTTCTTTGTTGAGGACCGTTTAGAAACCCAACAATCTAATTACAATAATTCAGTGTAACTGATGTATGACAATTGGACTAACTAGACTATTCGACTCCTACAACTCTAACTACCCTGAAATGAAACAGTCAGCTGAGGTATTGACACCTAGCTGTTACAATTTTGATGATTTTGAACCCTCCTAGCCACAACATGTGGACAAAACCTCCTACATTGTTGGCTAGTGTCTAATTCCCCTGCATCAATTCTCTACAAACTCACCGCCCAAAAAAATCCTGCTTTGATACCATGTAGAAAATCTAACCAACGAGATTCAATCTGATCTTGTAATCTACTAAAACAAGATACTGAATCCTTCCTACAGTTTACAGAAACAAAGCATGATTGCACAATCACATATAAGTAAGAGAAATAAATTATCAATCGCACAACAACATGATGTGTTTTGGGAAAGAAAATAATCAAAACCCCTCTATCTCTATTGTGTATTAAGTCAAGGAATCATCAAACAATACAATGCTTAATCTCTCATGAGATTCTCCAACACTCTGTCAAATATTGTCTCCCGTTGATCTAGGAAAACTCGGTCTAGTACTTAGCCAATTCTCATCCTTACTTCAGCCTGCCTTGCTCATGCAATTCCTAGGGAATTAACTCATTATTAATTAGGAAAATCAGTCTTCCTTGATTATGCAATCCATCATGGCATCCCAATGACTTTATAATTTCACATGGGAAATTTTCTCTGAATACAACTGATAGTTATGTTCCCTTTAACCTCTGTCTCAACTGGGTATTCCTCGAAACTAACATGCATGCAACTATTAATAGAGAATTATCAATTATCTGATTGATCACTTATTGTGAATTGAATCTAATTTAATTCACTGGACCTCTCACTAGCTCATCACTCAGTTAGAACTAGTTAAACTGATTTTAACTCATTTAATTTAGTTAATTACACATGCACCCCACTAATGCATCAACTTCAACTGGACGCCAAAAATATTAGAATCCCTCTAGATGCCTCATATTAGACCCTCAACTCGAATTTCTTGAGCTAAATCGGTCATCATGACTTAATTAACTGACACAAGTTGTTATGAGATGAAATTACAATTTATTGTCCAATTTATTTAAGGGAAAAATAAATTAGACGCCCCACATTCCTCACTCCTGGTGCATCAAAATTCCTCACCAGTGTGGGTGCATTTTTTTTTTTTGTCCTTTCTGGTTTCCAATCTCACTATTTCTTGTTGCAAATTTCAACATTTCAGAATTTGATGTGGCCTTCACACAAAGACACCATTGAAATCACATGCCCAGATTCTCATGAGAAACCTACCTTAAGCTTGATATGCCAGAAGAGAAGCAACAATATGCCATCCTACTTCCTAGCGCAAACCAACCATTAAGGTATGCAACATTATTTTGAACCCTCACATGATGATCTTGCTCTTGGAGGATGATCATGACCTCCCTTTAGCAACCCTTACTTGGCCCTCGTACTCGACCTACTTTAGGACTACATCTCTCTTCATCCCCTTGATGTGCCAGATAGTGGGAATACATGTCAAACATGCTAAGATGTGCCAAGTGATAAGGCATGCCAAGATGTGCAAGGGTGTGTCAATGCATGTCAGGGACTGTCAAGACAACAAAAAGGAGAAAAAAGTTAAACTACAAGGAAATGAACACATAAGAGGGTTAATAAGTCATCAATTTACCTTTTCCAAGAGGGGCATGCTAGGCACACCAACACTAGGCGGCAATAGGTGCCAAGTGCAAAGGATTAGTGCATTCTAAGTGCCAAGTATTCCTTTGTTGCTTCTCATCTACTTTCCAACAATTTATCTTCACAAATAAATTTAATATTAAACCATGCTAAATCATACCAAGGCATCTCAATGTATTCCATACATGCTAATACTTTCCAAGTGCCAACACGTGCCAAGTGCCAATATGTGTCAGGGACTAGTGTTATGCATGTGATGAAGTGGAAGGGAATGTTGAAGAGTGCTAAGGTGTGCTAGAGAGTGATAATGCATGTTGATGAGTGTTAAGGAGTATTAGGAAAAAACATTGAGGGAGCACTAGGTAAAAATTCATGGAAGTTAATGAATATGAGGAACGTGTACTGCCAGAGACTAGTTTTAATGGTCAATGTTAGTTGTCATGCCAAGGAGGGAGTGACAAGGTATGCTAAGCATTGGTAAGGCGTGCTAGGGAATATTAAGGCATGTTAAGAATTCCCAAAGTGTGCTTGGGAGTTCTAGGGTGTGCTAATTATATCATGTGCCAATTCATAGTGCCAAGATATGCCAATACATGCTGGGTGCTGAGGATGCGGCATAGGGTGCCAGGGTATGTCAATATGTGTCAAGGCAACAAGAGGAAGAACCAGTAAGAGGGTTAATAAGTTAGGACTTTATCTTTTTGAAAAGGGGCATGCTAGGCACACTAATAATAGGTCCCAATACATGCCAAGTGGCATTGTGTGCCAAGTGCTAATTATGTATGTCAATGCATTCAACCAAGCCGTTCTAGGGCATGCTATATGCATCATGCCAACACATGCTAGGAGAGTTCCATGTTGTGCTAGCGCATGCCGCCATGTGCTTTGGCGTCAGTGTCATCACAAGATATTCTAGGTACAAAGATGTTCCAAGACATGTGGGGTGCTAAGAAATGTTAGTGTGTGCAAAAGCATTAATTTAAGGTGTGCCCAGATTATTGAGGATTGTTAGGTCTTTCTCATTAATAGAATTGTCAGAGCTCGATTATGTATTAAATAATATATTTCCTACACACAATAGTGGAACTTTATCTAAATGGAATTTTCTAGATAATTAACTTAATAGATATGAATCATGTGTTGACTCATAGGAAATCTCTATTCAACTAGTCATTACTTGAGGGAAATGATACACACTTATTACTTCTTAAAAAATTGACTGACCCTAACCACTATGGCCTTGGACATATTATAAAAAATGCTCCACAATAATGGTATTAAATCGTTATCTTTTGAAAAAAAATATATTAACAGGCACATAACGTCATCAAAAACTCATTAGAATGATCAATGATGACGGACATTTTTTTATCATCACCAAAAGTATCAAAAAGAGCATTGGTGAGGGTCATTAAAAGTTCGTCACTAGAAGTGTCACCAAAGAGAGAATTAGTGATGGGCCTTTAACGACCCTCACCAAAAGTGAAGTGTCTTTGGTGACGGACCATAAAGTACCATCACTATATACACTTACAGTGACGGTTTTTAGTGATCAATGATGACAAACATTTTTTGACCGTCACCAAAAGTAACAAAAAGAGCATTGGTGAGGGTCATTAAAAGTTCGTCACTAGAAGTGTCACCAAAGAGAGAATTAGTGATGGGCCTTTAACGACCCTCACCAAAAGTGTCATTGAAAATGTCTTTGGTGACGGACCATAAAGGACCATCACTATATACACTTACAGTGATGGTTTTTTTAATGATCGTCACCATATGTGACATTGGTGACGGACCTTAAAGGTCCGTCACAAGCATTACCCTCACCAATGTTCTTTTTTCTTGTAGTGATTCCTAATCACATGAAAACTGTTACTGATGAGTTGTAATGGAGCGGAGCAAAGATTCAGAGATTCTTTGCCCTCTTTTGCATTTTTAAAGCTTTCTTCATCAGTATTGTAAATAGCTTGCTTTGGCTCATTACTTTCTCGGAGTTGGTGGAACTGATCTTCCTCCCACAAATCTACTAATGACGGTCCTGCAAGATCAAATTCTATTTGGAGAACATCATCATCAGATAGATAAAAATTAGGAAAATCATTAATGTAAGTAATGTCACCAATCAAACATATTGGATTATCAACAGGTCTTTCTTTATTCTGATCTACAAGGGAACTTTCTAAATTTTTACAACAAAGTTCATTAGGTGAATGGGCAAGAGTGTTTTTTTTATAAAAATTTTCAGAGGTTGGTTGTTTGTTTATAATTTGATCAATTTCTTCTTCTGTCAAAGGAGGAGATGTTTCTGTGTTTCTTTGAGAAGAAGTACAACAGTTCTCTATCTCTTGTGAAGACTGAATTTGAGGTTGGATGTCTTCCTGAGCCTCACCTAGAAGGGATGATGAATCATTATTTATGCTTGCAGGGATATATTGAGGAATGTATTTTATTCCTTAATTGATTTCTTCCTCAACTGATTCATCTAGGTTCTTGTGATAGTTAGGATGCATATGAAATTCTTGAATGGATTTTAACAGATCTTCAGGATGCATATTAACCAAATCCTCATCAGTATATAATAGGTATTGTATGATGTTCTCATATTGATCAAAACAATTTGCAGTCCATGATAAAGATGAAGGGTTATCTCTATATTTTTCATAAAATACTTGGTGCATGTCTCTTAAAGAAAATAAGCTCTTAGGTTCTAACCATTCATACCAATCCCTTGCCTTTCCTTCTAATGTTAACATGAACATTTTCATAAGGCAGTCTTCATGCCATTCAATCTTTATCTTCCATACATGTATATGAAATTTGATTAGATGGAACAATGGGTCATCAAACTTTTCACCTTGAAAAACAGGAAGGTTGTCATCCTAAAACACCTGGGGCATCTTATGTGGGAACCCAGGGATATGATCTCTACTCGTTGGGGCATATCTTCACTGTATCCTTTGAATCATGTTTGTAAATCAGAAAAGAGGTCACTGTGTCTATTCAACCAGTTCATAGTCTTCTACTAGTGGAGTCACTTGGTATTTTGGGACTTGTGGAGTCGCCAGGTGAGGATTTCAAAAATTTTGAGATGAATTGATGTCCACCATCAGCAATTGAATACTAATCTAAGGAGGTTTTTGGGTCTTCTGAGGTATTAAGGATGTATAAGATGTAATTCACTCATAATTCCCCAATGGAGTCACCATTATGTTGGAGGTCCTGTGATTTGGCAAATTGGCATACCAAATGACAAGGCAACATCAGAACCACCTTGGAATCCTAGGATCTAGCCCTCCTGGATTTAGATAGGGATCTCTCTATTAGTGTTTTAGAATGATATGCTTATACTTAATTACGATATTAGGCTAGTTATGAAGCTCAAGGGAACTTGTTTTGGTTTTGGTTAGGTAGGATATCATCAAAATAAAGGAAGTCTTTTGAAGGGTTAAAGGTGTGATTAAGTTGAAAGAATGGTTCAGCTGATAGTATAGGTAAGAGACATTATCAATCCATTGGGCTATGGAGTCACAAAAGGATTTAATTGCACAACAAGTTTAAAGAGTGGTCCATGGGGCAAGTCATCTATATCAAAGGATATCTTTAGATTGATTTGTGATATGAAACATTAAGTGTTGTGAAAGAAGCAAATTTAAGAATATATTAACTTCACTAAACAAGAAAAGCCTTTCAAAGTAACTACTTGAAGAAGGCCAAAGGAAAAGGCAAACCATAGACTTCTTTGGGAAATTTTTTACTAAAGCACACTTTTCAGACAACAATCCAACAATCTAACAGATTACCTTCAGAAAGAAGAAAAAATATAAGAAAACAAAGGGAAGACTAAGATTAGGTAAGGACTTTGAACCTATCCTGCTTTCGGCATACACTCAAGGGAACTTTTCAAAGTTAGCTATTGGAGAAGAAACTAGAGTACAGGGCTAACCATAGACTTCCCTAGTTCAACTCTACTTAGAAAACCTTTCAAGAACATTCAAGAATATAATCTCAAGTTATACTCAACAAGACATGGGCTCACAAACATTCATTGACTAGTAATACTCTATTGAACTATCCTCAAATGCACAATTAGAAGAAAACATAAAGATAAAGCTTATCAGTGAGAATTAGGGTACCTTTTACAGTAAATCCTAATCTAAATTTGTTGTTCTTTATCAGAGAAAGTGGAAGTATGAAAACATAAGAAAAACAACAATTAAAGTAAGAAAAACATCACCATTGACATATACCAGGATCCCATAAATCAGCTTGTATATTTTATGTTCAAACCAGTTACAATATTTAAGTCCAATAGGTCTTTACAGCTCCAACTTCTCTTCTCTGCCTAATATTCTTCAATTACTCAACAGAGCTTTAGTAGCTTCAGCAACTATTTACATTCAATAAGTATCCAACCAACAACAATACTGGGCTCCTCATATGATATATATAGGTAAATTGAGAACGTGGAGTGAAAGGAAGGTCTAAATATTCAATTAATACAGATTAAATGCTTCTCGACCTTTGGGAGGCCTAATGGAGAATATATCTAATGTCTTAACTCTGTTAATTGATTTTTACATTAACTTTCATCTACTTCAGTCACTTTTGTTGATTTTTCAGGCTTTTGGTCACTGGCAATTACTTTCTGAGCTTTCTTTGAAAATATCTCTAACTGTGGATTGAATTTGTGTTCTTTTGAGGTAAAATAAGCTGGAAGGTGGCACTTCTGGCTTTCTGAGGATTAATTTCCTCACTGTTGTGGCATTTGAAGGCTTTCCTTTACTGATATGTTTGTCTTTGTTTCTTTAATCATTGATATTAACTTTAATTGTGCCTTAAGGCTTCATCAGGCCTTTTCGAATCATCTTTCGCTTTATACTATGTCTTTATCTTTTAAACTATGGATTAAGCCTTTGATCTTCATACTTTGCACTTAATCCCTTTTAACTTAAATTCTAGTACACTTTGTCTTCTTCTGCTGTACAGGTGGCAGCTTGGAGGGTTTGATCAAATGGCCAATGGTCACGATCCATCAGTTAAAACATGGAATTAACCCTTGATATCCCCTTTTCTGCATTATTTGGGTCACAGAGGATCGTCATCCTCGGCCCTGCAACTAATTTTGTTGTGGGATGGATTTATTTTAACTTTTCGCCATTAAACCTGCAACCAAACAAAAAAATGTTAAGAAAAACCTGCATTATACGGGATTAAATTTCTTCAGAGGTGAGGAATGGTGTTATGGAGCAATGCAGAAGGGGTGATATGCATTGAGGGAGGGTTTCATTGCGGAAATTTGAGAACCAGGGTTTGAATATGGGTTTGGCGCGAAGATTGGATAGGCAGTTTTTCAGAAAACCGTAGGTGGTTTTCACACAATGGAAAGGTGGTAAATGGTATCGTCCCTATCGAGCGTGACACAGTCGAGAGGACGACGCATGTCCCCACAAAACTAGCGATTTCGCATGGAACTTGCGTGTCGGGGAGAATTGTGAGAATCAGGCGTGAAGTGGATCGAGAGCTATTGGATCTGGAAAATCCAGATCAAGGGCTGTGAGTGGACACGATGGGGAGAGGAGATGCGTAGCGGAAGAATAAGGTAGGGCCGGGCTAACGTAAGCTAGTTTGTCGAGTATCGGAATGGGTTAATCGACGGGGTTATATGGGAGGAGAAGCGATCGTCGTCGGATGGAGAAGATTCGACGGTTAGGATTAAAGATGCAGTAGAACGGATGGTCGACGAGTTTAAACGATAAGGGATGCGATGACCATCGGATAAGACAATGAACAACCCAGATTAAAATATGAAGAGATATGAACAAAGGGGTTGGAGAGCAGGAATGTAAAGGGGAGAAGCAGGTCCTACGGAGATGATAGGACTAGGGGGCTAAGGAAGGGGTTTAAGGCTTCGGCGCATGGTTACAAAGCTAGGTTTTTATGACGGAAAAGGTTAAGGGCTTCAGGCCAAAAAGTTCTTTAAAGCCTAATGTTTGAAAAGGAGTGCCTTTAGACCAAAAATGAAGGTTTTAAGGCCATTTTGATGTTTTCAGTAAAGCTGAAAAGGCATAATTTAAACCAAATAAAGGAGAATAAATGGTTTAAAGGGGATTTTGTAGCCTTTTATGTGAAATTAAGGTTAAAATGAGGGTTGATGGCCGCTTTACGCTATGGATGAAATGGAAAGAATAAATGCATAGGGAGAATGATTAGGAAGGAGAACTAATGAAGAGATGATGGCTTGAGAAACAATTTTCTCCTTTAGAAACAGCATGATTTTGGAGGATTATTTTGGTGAAGAGATCACTGAGATAGGTCTTGGGCAAGAGACACAGTAAGACTTCAAGAACTCACACATTTACTTGAAATTTGTTTCTTGAAGGTTGCAGACCTGTTTTAGCAATCATTTTCTATGACAAATTTTATGGATGGTTAACACCCTTCTAGCAACCTCTTCTTCTCTTTCCATCTCTCTTCCAGAAATCCTGGGCATGTGACTGCACTAAGTATTAGGATGTGTATCTGCATTCTCACACTCCTCAAATCTACAGTTTGCTTTAGAATCAAACCATCCAGGAGATTCTCCATGCATATTTATCCTGATCTCCTTGAAATCTTCATGAATCATATGTATCGATTCGGGAAGAAGCTTGGTAAGATTATCCCCTTTTTCTTCTCCAAAATATGGATTCTTTCTTTTGATTATTTCTTTGTCTCCTTGATGAGAATAACAAGTGTAGGGTTCTTCCTCTTCTTTCTGCTTATTTTCCTTGGGGAGGTTCTTCATGGATCTGAAATATGATGAGATAAAACCCATCCTCTTCAATATTCTAATATTTGTGGGCTTAGACTCATAGGCTGAGCCAAGAAACCAGCTTTGATACCACTATAATATCCCAAAACGGAAACTGCTAGCAAGGCATGACTGGAAAACACATTTTCCAGTAATGGATGCTACAGGAATTGAAACCAGGACTAGAATCCCTTAGAAAAATGTGTCTAAGTGCTAAATCAAAGAGGAGGCTCCAAAGAAATCCTTTTAGAGTGGTTAAACAGATCTCCCACTACTAGATGTCCTCAAAAAGTGCCCGATGAGGGACTACAACAAATGTAAGCACATATAATGGAATGACTACGTTATTATATAGCTGTGAACACATGAAGATATGTATAGCCTAAAAATATATGATATAGCAGCAAATTTAAACAATGTGTGGAGGAATAAATCACTCCAGCTAGGCAAGGGAAGCCTCAATAGAGCATATACAAGAAAATGCAAGAGCACTGCTACATATGAAAAGCCCTGGTTAAAATAATGCAGTTTATAGAAGACACTGCAACAAAATACATGATAATAGAATGATATATAAATATCAGCTCAAAGAAAGGAGGGGGAGCAAGCACTCAACCCCTGAAAACTCTAATACAACAATAATACGCAATCCCTGGAAGGATTGGCTACAATACATGTACAAATGGAAATTATGCATAAATGTCGGAGTTGTTGGGTAGTAGCTACAACTCTGAAATACTGGAGATGGATGAAGATGATGTGCAATCTGAAATAACCTCCTCCAACAGATCTATCAAGTGCAAGGTTGATCTCGACACTGAAGATATCCTCCTCCAAAATGGTGGTGCAACCCCTCACTGCAAGTGTGCACTAGAATAACGCAGTATGGAGGCTGGACTGCGCTGTCTATGATGGGAGACACTTGGCCTTGATGCCAAGATATGAAAATCAGCTCAGAAACCTTCCTTACTAACCTTTCTGAGGAATAGAGACTCCCTCCTCTGAAAGATGAGACAAGGAATGGTGTTGTGGAACCCCTCCACTGCAACACCCAGCAACACTACGTTATACTTCAACTGAAATAATGCAGGGACTGAATAATGACTTTGGCCTTGAGCCAAGATGTGGATAAAATGAAGTGAAATCCTTCAAGAGGCCTCTTAATAAGGAGAGGAAATCCTAAATAGGAATCCATCGTGCTAAGCAACGCTACAACTCATCTAAATAGCCGGGACTGCAAATATGTCTAAGCAGACAAATGATCAAATGCTCCTACATATCTCACTATGGCTGCCTCTTCCTCCTTTTATGCAAGTGAATGCCTCTTTGCCCTGGACCCCACACATTAGGGTTTCTTGCACAAAGAATAGTCCTCCCTCTCAGACTGCGTTGTCTTCTCATGCAAGCTACACCTCTTAGGCAGCGCTATTGACTTGGTCAAACTTGACCTTGTCCTCATGCAATTGCCCCTTTTCACATTGGAAGGTGAAAAATTAAGCTACTGTTGGGAAAAATACTGAGAGCGGGGGGGGGGTGAAACAGTATTTAGGGCTGAACTATTTTTCTTTTCTTTCTCTTAAAACCTTATGTTACAGTACTGCATTCAACATGTATGTCCAGATATCTTATTATGTCTTTACTTAGAGAATTGCATCAGATAAGCATTAAGCATGAACAGAAATAACAGAACAAACCATAAAATATACACAACACATATCAACACCAGGATTTAAGGTGGAAACCCAATTTGGTAGAAAACCACTGCTGCTGTAATCTCAGTCTTCAATATTTATTTATAGAGAAAACTTCGTACAATGTATGCTGGTGCAGACTTATACCAGCACGCAGGCACCCACCTACAGAAGGCTACGACCTTCTCTCGTTTACCAGCTACCACTGGAAGGGAGCTACAACCCCCTCTCTGAAGGCTTCGACCCTCAGCACTACTGCAGACCTCGTTTCATCAATTTTCATATTGGATCCACTAGTTTCCATACGACATACCTTATCAGTCAGCAGATTTATTTATTTTCTGTATACACACACCAGATGTCATCCGTCATCCAATCAGAGATTTATCATCGTCAGATTATCTTCATGGGTGCATTGTAGTCTCATATTTATCAGTTAAGAACAGAGCTCGCCCATGCAGATATTCCTTTTTGAAAATTTATTCACCACCCTTACAATGCACACCTTGTTCTTTATTTCTCTTCTCCTTATATAGTTTTCCCTTTATTAAAACCATGAGTCAAAAACCACGAACCGCTAGTGGTAATCCTTTTAGTTTGTCCCACGGGGCTTTTGATCTATTTTTAATTTATTTATTAAGTTTAAAGAAATTGATAAATAATTATATTTACATCTTTTGAATTCCCAAGCCTTATATCTAAAGTTTAACCCTTCGGAATTTATTAGAGACATCCAACGCTTCTAAATGAATCAAAATTGCGATAAAACTTTGACCCTGGGCCCATGCCCATCGTACCATAGTAAACCTCGCGCAAGTCCAGCGTCCGATCACCGTTAGATTAGCAAGCATCTAGATCAATGGTGTATATGCATATCGCTCGAACTCCGATGTCGAACGTTAACGGGCGATGGCCTGCCGTACCTATGTTAATCTTCGTGCAACTTCAAAAAATAATGACCGTCCGATGACCTCTTCCCAGATCAACGGCGCTCAACGATATCGCTGGGTGTCCTGGGTCGAACTATAACATGCGATGGCACGCAGTAAAAAGAGGTTTTATAAAAACTTACAGGGACGCATGTCGAGTATTCTATGGAATCGCTCCTCATCCGGAAATACCGCTTACTCCGCATAGGTGGTGCGATGAAAACCGTAAACCACCTTTACTTTTCATATGGTCATGGTTCCACTCATCCACGCAAGGTTCCGACGCCTTTTAACATTATTATTATAATTAAATTGCTCTTTAATGATTTGCATTCTGTCATCACCAAGTGTTCTGCTACGCCATCTCCCATCAACTCCCTCATCAGATACATAGTATTATTCAACCCTTCCAATTACACAGGACATCATTCGACTTTATTACAAAGATTCCTAATGAATTCATTCTTTTCTGTGCACCATGGGTATCCTTTGCCCATTATGAAATTAATTACACAGGTCATGTAAATTCTAGATTTACTCAAACATAATTCCACGGTTCTTCATCCACATACACAAATCTCGGCCAGATATTCAATTTGTCCTTCAATCTATTGCCTTGAATCTTCCTAGCAGCTCTCCCTTTTGCCATCTCCTTTGCAAACTGTATTAAACCCCTAATTCCTTTTCCAATTCCTTTGCCATCAATGACAATATTTCCAACAATCTCCCCCTTTGGCATTGATGGCAATACTCTTCCTCTGATGGCCTTACAGAAGCCTGTTGTTGATGATTTTCCTCTCCCTTTGAAATCAATGGCAAAGATTTTGATTAAGATCCTTTAAACTGATAATGCCATGCTCCCCCTGAGATCATGATGCATCTTTAAACATAATATGACCAATGCTTCACCAGATCTTGTGTATTCAGAGCACATCACAACCAAATTAATCTTCTATTTTTAAGTAGACCTAGTCCTCAGCATGGCAGAGACTACTCCCAGTTTCTTTCTGATATATTCGAACGCTTCCCTGGGTAGAGGTTTGGTAAATATATCAGCAACTTGTTCTTTGGAGGAAACATACTCCAATTTCACCTTTTGTTCAAGCACTTGTTCACGTAAGAAGTGATATTTGATGGGAATGTGCTTGGTCTTGGAATGCATAACGGGATTCTTTGAGATACTGATGGCACTTGTATTATCACACATAATGGAGATAGGAGGTGAACATTTGATTTGAAAATCTTGTAGGGTTTGCATCATCCAAAGAAGTTGAGTGCAACATGATGCTGCAGCCACATATTCCGCTTCTGCTGTAGATAAGGCAATGGAGATTTGCTTCTTGCTGAACCAAGATACTAACCGGGGCCCCATAAAGAATGCACCACCACTAGTGCTTTTTCAATCATCAACACTTCCAGCCCAATCTGCATCAGTGTATGCATGAAGAGTAAGATCAGCATTCTTTGGATACCATAGTCCAAAGTCTTGAGTTCCCTGTAGATATTTGAATATTCTTTTCATAGCCTGAAGATGAGACTCTTTTGGATTGGCTTGAAATCAACCAACAATCCCAATTGCATGCATGATGTCTGGTCTTGTCCAGTGAGATAAAGTAGACTTCCTATCATAGGTCTATATTCTGGTTGATTTACGGTGGGGGAATCATCATTAGAACTGAGATTGCATCCGGTTATCATTGGTGTACTTACAAGTTTGCGGTCTTCCATGCCATACTTCTTCGAAGTTTGCTTGGTACTTTTCTTGTGATAAGAATGCCATCTTTTTGCTTGTTGCAATTGCAAGCCAAGAAAGAATGTTAGTTCCCCAAGTAAAGACATTTCAAATTCTTGTTGCATATCGAAGCAAATTGCGACTCATAGATTCTTCATTGCTTCCAAAAATGATATCATCAACATATACAACCATAATCAATAGTTTATCATTTTCAGTTTTTGTGTATAAATTGCTATCAGCAGACCCCTTTGAAAAACCTTGTTGATGAAGATATTTGTCAAGACGATAATACCATGCCCTTGGAGCTTGTTTGAGACCATATAGAGCCTTTTTAAGTCTACAAACAAGATTTTCAACATTTCCCAAAATGAATCCTTGATTGTTCTATATAAACTTCTTCTTTTAGATCACCATTGAGAAAAGCAGATTTAACATCCATTTGATAAACTTTGATTTGTTGGAAGCTTGAGAAAGCAAGAAACATTCTTATGGCTTCAAGTCTAGCTACAGGAGAAAAATTTTCTTCAAAGTCTATACCTTCTTGTTGAGCATACCCTTTGCACACAAGTCTAGCTTTATTTCTTATGACATCCCCATTTTCATTTAATTTTTTTTTGAATATCCATTTAGTTCCAATGACATTTTTTTCATGAGGCCTTTGTACTAACTCCCAAGTGTGATTCCTTTCAATTTGATCAAGCTCTGCATTCATGGCTTGAATCCAACATTCATCTTTGCTAGTTTGACTGACATTGTGAGGTTCAATAGTGGATAGAAATGCCAGATTGCTAGAAGATCCTACAAGAGTCGTTCTTGTTTGTACACCTAATCCCTTTTCTCCCAAAATTTGAGATTCTGGATGATTCTTTTTAAAATATCTAGATGGAGCCTTCTCAGACAAATCCTCTTCGGGTTCTTCCCTGGGTTCACTGTTTGTATCATTACTATTTGATGTATAAGGATATGTGTCATCATCATCTTCATCTGTTGTTTTCTTTTCTTCTTTTGGAGTTGCATAAGACTCATCAATAACGACATCAATACATTCAAAAATCTTCCGAAGTCTTTTATTTTAACATTTGTATGCCCTATTCCTAGAGGAGTAACCACAAAAGACTCCTTCATCTCCTCTGGGTTCAAACTTGCCAAGTTTTTCATCATTATTCTTGATAAATAATTTTCTCCCAAAAATTCTAAAATGCTTTATAGTGGGAGGATTACCATACAAGAGTTCATATGGAGTTTTATCACTATTTATACGAACATGTGCTTTGTTGAGAATGTTTACTGTTGTATGTGCTGCTTCTCCCCAAAATGTGTCAGGTGTTTCGGAATCATCAAGCATAGCTCTAGCCATTTGTTGAACTATTCTGTTCATTCTTTCTGCAACACCATTCTGTTGTGGAGTGCCAACTACAGAGAACTGTCTTTTTATGCCATGTTGTTCACAAAATTCAAGGAATTCATTGGATGTATATTCTCCTCCATGATCAGATCTGCGACACTTGATTTTTAGATCTAATTCATTCTCAACTAGTGCTTTGAAGATCTGAAACTTCTCAAATGCTTCATCTTTGTGTTTAAGCAGCCCAATCCAACACATTCTAGAAAAATAATCAATGAATAAGATATAGTATTCTTCACCATGTGGTGACTTTTCCCTCATAGGTCCACATATGTGAGTATGAATGAGTTCAAAAGGCTTATCTGATGATCCTTATTTGGCAATAAATTGTACCCTAGTTTGCTTGCTGAATTGGCGGGATTTGCATATGATATTTTCTGGTAGGGTAATGGTTATAAGATCATGAACAACTTTAAAGTACACTTGATTTGCGATTTGAGAGAAGCTCGGATACTGACAACTTCTATTCCATAGCCAATTTTCTGAAGATTTACTCAAATAACATTGTTCTTTGGGGTTCTTCAATATATACAGGTTGTTTGGAGTTCTTTTTCCTTTTATAATTGCTTTACCTGTATTAAGATCACGTACCACACATTCTTTTGAGCTAAAGACAAATTCTGTTCCTTGATCACACATTTTACTTACACTTAATAAGTTATGCTTTAATCCATCCACATACATGACTTCATTAGCTTTCACCTTTTCTTTTAGAAAAATAGACCCTTTTCCCTTAATGATCGCAGGAGTGTCGTTTCCAAATGTAACATTTTTTTCTTTTTCCAGAGCACTATATGCAAGTAGTTTGTCTTTATCACCTGTCATGTGTCTTGAGCATCCACTATCAGTGTACCATTGGTTTTCTTCATCTTCTGCAAATAACGCTATGCCACAATTTTCAACTTGTAATTCCTTCTTTTTACATACTTTGGAGCTTCAAGGAACATGTTCTTTTGGCTGAACTTTGCTCCTGCATTCAGATTCTTCATGGCCAAAGTTATTGCAATAAGCACATTCAACTTCATTTTGAAGAGGAGAAAAGTTGTTATAATTATTCTTCTGCTGTTTCAATATCAATCCTTTTCTTTCTTGCTTCTCTTGTCATGATGGTTTTATATGCAGCACATTGAAAAACTTTATGACCAAAATTGTGACATGAGAAACATTGTCCATTGAAGAAGAAATTTCTACGATTATAGAATCTTCTATATGAATTTACTTGTTGATTGGAGTTTCTTTGAAATACCTTCCTGTTTGTGTTCTTTGAATTGAGATGATCATGCTTTACCTGTGAAGATTCTATATTCCCTTGCTGAGTGGCAGCAAGTTGTAAACCAGCTGTAACTGCTTTTAGATAATTTGGTGCTGAAGCCTGAGAAGATTCTCCAATATACCCAAGACCTATCTTTATAAGAGGAGAACATTGTACCTTGATAATTTTATCTAAGGTTTCAAATCCTTTATCAAATCTAAGATTCAGAGTTTTTACTTTCTCAAGTTCTTTTCTTAGACTTACTACTTCATACTCAAATTTCTCATTGTGTTTCTCGTTTTCTTCAAGCTGATTTTTCAGAGTCTCTATGGTTATTTTACTTTCTTCTAAGCATATTTTGAGTTGATTGTTTTCATCAAGAAAATCATTGTCCTCTAGAGCATCCACAAAAGTATCCTTTTCTTCTCTATATTCTTTTTCAAATTCCATGAGAAGTCTAAGATCTTGTTCACATTCTTCCTCACTATCAGATAACCCATCACTATCTTCATGAGTATAGTAACTTTTTCTAGTGCTAAACCGATTCTTATTCCTTCTTGCTACTTCCTTCCCTTTTTCATGTGTTTCTTTATGAGGAAACTTAGCAGCATAATGACCAACTCTTCCATAAGCAAAACATTTGAAAGGAATCTTACCTCTGAACCGTCCTGTGCCAAGTTGAAGTTTCTTTACAAAGGAACTCTCTGTCCTCTTACGAGATTGTAGACAGTCCATAGGTTTGTACTTCCTTCCCTTTTGTAGGATTCTAGAGATTCTAAGAAGGCTTCACTGCTTTGACTTAAGATGGTCCTCCTCTTCTCATTTCATATGCGGTTAGTATACCATGAAGTTGCACCACAATGAGATTTTGAAGATCCTGCTTTTCTTCAAGAGCGAGAGACTTTTGATTCAGAATTTCGTCGTTAGTGATCTTAAGACTTTCTCAGCAATGTGAATTCGAGTTTATTGTTCACCCCAGTTTCTCATACGATTTACAATATCATCAAGACGTAAAAATAAATTTGCAATTCTCTCTTCATTATCCATTTTTAGATCCTCATATTGAATTCTGAGAGTTTGAAGTTTAGCACTTTTTACCTTTGCATCACCTTCATAACTCTGAATGATTTTGTCCCATATTGTCTTTGTTGTATTCAGCTGCATGACTTTGACAAATTCTAATTCAGTTAGACTTCCCAATAGAGCATTGACCGCCTTTGCATTTATTTCATAATTCTTTCTTTCCGTCAGATCTGTTGGTACGGTAGCCAGATATTGATATCCTTGTTCAACAATTGCCCATACCTCTGCTCCCAGAGACTGAAGATAGGATCTCATCCTTATCTTTCAGAAGATTAAATTATTTCCATTAAAGAGTGGAGGCCTAATAGATGCTATTCCATCTTGATTGCTCATTTTTCTTGATCTTCCTTCTAGCGGCTAAGCTTTTCAGAAGGACCTGCTCTGATACCAATTGTTGAGAAAAATACTGAGAGGAGGGGGTTGAATCAGTATTTAGGGCTGAAAATTCTTTCTTTTCTTTCTCTTAAAACCTTATGTTACAGTACTGCATTCAACATGTATGTTCAGATATCTTATTATGTATTTACTTAGAGAATTGCATCAGATAAGCATTAAGCATGAATAAAAATAATAGAACAAACCATCAAATATACACAACACATATCAACACCAGGATTTAAGGTGGAAACCCAATTTGGGAGAAAACCACCGCTACTGTAATCTCAGTCGTCAATATTTATTTATAGAGAAAACTTCGTGCAATGTATGCTGGTGTAGACTTATACCAGCACGCAGGCACCCACCTACAGAAGGCTACGACCTTCTCTCGTTTACCAGCTACCATTGGAAGGGAGCTACAACCCCCTCTCTGAAGGCTTCGACCCTCAACACTACTGCAGACCTCGTTTCATCAATTTTCATACTGGATCCACCAGTTTCCATACGACATACCTTGTCAGTTAGCAGATTTATTTATTTTCTGTACACACACTAGATGTCATCCGTTATCCAACCAGAGATTTATCATCGTCAGATTATCTTCATGGGTGCATTGTAGTTTCATATTTATCAGTTAAGACCAGAGCTCGCCCATATAGATATTCCTTTTAGAAAAAAAAATTCACAACCCTTACAATGCGCACCTCGTTCTTTATTTTTCTTCTCCTTATATAGTTTTCCCTTTATTAAAACCATGAGTCAAAAACCACGAACCACTTGTGGTAATCCTTTTAGTTTGTCCCACGGGGCTTTTGATCTCTTTTTAATTTATTTATCAAGTTTAAAGAAATTGATAAATAATCATATTTACATCTTTTGAATTCCCAAGCCTTATATCTAAAGTTTAACCCTTCGGACTTTATTAGAGACATCCAATTCTTCTAAATAAATCAAACTTGTGATAAACCTTTGACCCCGGGCCCACGCCCATCATACCATAGTAAACCTTGCGCAAGTCCAACGTCCGATCACCGTTAGATTAGCAAGAATCTAGATCAACGGTGTATATGCATATCGCTCGACCTCCGATGCCAAACGTTAATGGGAGATGGCCCGTTGTACCTAAGTTAATATTTGCGCACCTTCAACAAATAATGACCATCCGATGACCTCTTCCCAGATCAACGGCGCTTAACGATATCGTTGGGTGTCCTGGGTCGAACTATAACGCGTAATGGCGTGCAGTAAAAAGCGGTTTTATAAAAACGTACAGGGACGCGTGTCGATTATTCTATGGAATCACTCCTCATCGAGAAATACCGCTTACTCCACATAGGTGGTGTGATGAAAACCGTAAACCACCATTACTGTTCATATGGTCATGGTTCCGCTCATCCACGCAAGGTTCCGATGCCTTTTAACAGTATTATTATAATTAAATTGCTCTTTAATGATTTGCGTTCTGTCGTCACCAAGTGTTCTGCTGCGCCATCTCTGATCAACTCCCTCATCAGATACAGAGTATTATTCAACCCTTCCAATTACACAGGACATCATTCGACTTCATTACAAGGATTCCATAATACACATATCCTAATGAATTCATTCTTTTCTGTGCGCCATGGGTATCCTTTGCCCATTATGAAATTAATTACATAGGTCATGTAAATTCCAGATTTACTCAAACATAGTTCCATGGTTCTTCATCCACATACACAAATCTCAGCCAGATATTCAATTTGTCCTTCAATCTATTGCCTTGACTCTTCCTAGCAGCTCTCCTTTTTGCCATCTCCTTTGCAAACTGTATTAAACCCCTAATTCCTTTGCCAATTCCTTTGCCATAAATGACAATATTTCCAATAATCTCCCCCTTTGGCATTGATGGCAATACTCTTCCTCTGATGGCCTTACAGAAGCCCGTTGATGCTTTTCCTCCCCCTTTGACATCATTGGCAAAGATTTTGATCAAGATCCCTTAAATCGATAATGCCATGCTCCCTCTGAGATCATGCTGCATCTTTAAACATAATATGACCAACAATTCATCCTTTTCATATGACCAATGCTTCACCAGATCCTGTGCATTCAGAGCACATCACAACCAAATTAATCTTCTGTTTTTAAGTAGACCTAGTCCTCTGCATGGCAGAGAATACTCACAGTTTCTGTCTGAGATATTCGAACGCTTCCCTGGGTAGAGGTTTGGTAAATATATCAACAACTTTTTCTTTGGAGAAAACATACTCCAATTTCACCTTTTGTTCAAGCACTTGTTCACGTAAGAAGTGATATTTGATGGGAATGTGCTTGGTCTTGGAATGCATAACAGGATTCTTTGAGATAATGATGGCACTTGTATTATCACACATAATGGAGATAAGAGGTGAACATTTGATTTGAAAGTCTTGTAGGGTTTGCATCATCCAGAGAAGCTGAGTGCAACATGATGCTGCAGCCACATATTCTGCTTCTGCTGTAGATAAGGCAATAGAGCTTTGCTTCTTGCTGAACCAAGATACTAACCAGGGCCCCATATAGAATGCACCACCACTAGTGCTTTTCCGATCATCAACACTTCCAGCCCAATCTGCATCAGTGTATGCATGAAGAGTAAGATCATCATTCTTTGGATACCATAGTCCAAAGTCTTGAGTTCCTTGTAGATATTTGAAAATTCTTTTCACAGCCTGAAGATGAGACTCTTTTGGATTAGCTTGGAATCGTCCAACAATCCCAACTGCATGCATGATGTTTGGTCTTGTCCCAGTGAGATAAAGTAGACTTCCTATCATAGATCTGTATTCTGGTTGATTTACGGTGGGGGAATCATCATTAGAACTGAGATTACATCCAGTTATCATTGGTGTACTTACAGGTTTGCAATCTTCCATGCCATACTTCTTCAGGATTTGCTTGAGGTACTTTGCTTGTGATAAGAATATACCATCTGTTGCTTGTTGCACTTGCAGGCCGAGAAATAATGTTAGTTCCCCAAGTAAAGACATTTCAAATTCTTGCTGCATATCAGAAGCAAATTTCTGACTCATAGACTCTTTATTACTTCCAAAAATGATATCATCAACATATACAACCACAATCAATAGTTTGTCATTTTCAGTTTTTGTGTATAATTTGCTATCAGCAGACCCTTTTGAAAATCCTTGTTGATGAAGATGTTTGTCAAGACGATAGTACCATGCCCTTGGAGCTTGTTTGAGACTATATAGAGCCTTTTTAAGTCTACAAACAAGTTTTTCATCATTTCCCAAAATGAATCCTTCTGGTTGTTCTATATAAACTTCTTCTTCTAGATCACCATTGAGAAAAGCAAATTTAACATCCATTTGATAAACTTTGATTTGTTGGAAGCTTGAGAAAGCAAGAAACATTCTTATGGCTTCAAGTCTGGCCACAGGAGCACAATTTTCTTCAAAATCTATACCTTCTTGTTGAGCATACCCTTTGCACACAAGTCTAGCTTTATTTCTTATGACATCCCCATTTTCATTTAACTTTTTTTTGAATATCCATTTAGTTCCAATGACATTTTTGTCATGAGGCCTTGGTACTAACTCCCAAGTGTGATTCTTTTCAATTTTATCAAGCTCTTCATTCATGGCTTGAATCCAACATTCATCTTTGCTAGCTTGACTGACATTGTGAGGTTCAATAGTGGACAGAAATGCCAGATTGCTAGAAGATCCTACAAGAGTCCTTCTTGTTTGTACACCTGATCCCTTTTCTCCCAAAATTTGAGATTCTGGACGATTCTTTTGAACATATCTAGATGGAGCCTTTTTAGACAAATCCTCTTCGGGTTCTTCACTGGGTTCACTGTTTGTATCATTACTATTTGATGTAGAAGGATATGTGTCATCATCATCTTCATCTGTTGTTTGCTTTTCTTCTTTTGGAGCTGCAGGAGACTCATCAATAACGACATCAATACATTCAACAATCTTCCGAAGTCTTTTATTGTAACATTTATATGCCCTACTCCTAGAGGAGTAACCAGTAAATATTCCTTCATCTGCTCTGGGTTCAAACTTGCCAAGTTTTTCATCAATATTCTTGATAAAGCATTTGCTCCCAAATTTTTTAAAATGCTTTATAGTGGGAGGATTACCATACCAGAGTTCATATGGAATTTTATCACTATTTATACGAACATGTGCTTTGTTGAGAATGTTTACTGCTGTATGTGCTGCTTCTCCCCAAAATGTGTCAGGTGTTCCAGAATCATCAAGAATAGCTCTAGCCATTTGTTGAACTGTTCTGTTCATTCTTTCTGCAACGCCATTCCGTTGTGGAGTGCCAGCTACAGAGAACCGTCTTTTTATGCCATGTTGTTCACAAAATTCAAGGAATTCATTGGATGTATATTCTCCTCCTTGATTATATCTGAGACACTTGATTTTTAGATCTAATTCATTCTCAACTAGTGCTTTGAAGATCTGAAATTTCTCAAATGCTTCATCTTTGTGTTTAAGCAGCCCAATCCAACACATTCTAGAAAAATCATCAATGAATAAGATATAGTATTCTTCACCACGTGGTGAATTTTTCCTCATAGGTCTACATATGTCAGTATGAATGAGTTCAAGAGGCTTACTTGATGATCCTTCCTTGGCATTAAATTGTACCCTGGTTTGCTTGCCGAATTGGCAGGATTTGCATATGATATTTTCAGGTAGGGTAATATTGGGAAGATCACGAACAACTTTAAGTCTTCTTGATTTGCTGATTTGAGAGAAGCTCAGATGCCCCAATATTCTATGCCATAGCCAATTTTCTGAAGATTTACTCAAATAACATTGTTCTTTGGGGTTCTTCAATATATACAGGTTGTTTGGATTTCTTTTTCCTTTTATAATTGCTTTACCTGTATCAAGATCACATACCACACATTCTTTTGAACTAAAGACAACTTTAGTTCCTTGATCACACATTTGACTTACACTTAACAAGTTATGCTTTAATCCATCCACATACATGACTTCGTTAGCTTTCACCTTTTCTTTTAGAAAAACAGACCCTTTTCCCTTAATGACTGCAGGAGTGTCATTTCCAAATGTAACATTTTTTTCTTTTTCTAGAGCACTATATGCAAGAAGTTTGTCTTTATCACCTATCATGTGTCTTGAGCATCCACTATCAATGTACCATTGGTTTTCTTCATCTTCTGCAAATAATGCTATGCCACAATTTTCAACTTGTAATTCCTTCTTTTTCCATACTTTGGAGCTTGAAGGAACATGTTCTTTTGGCAAGGAGTACATTGTTAGAGAACATTGCAAGAAGGAAAATATTGCAATGGTAAATGTTGGACAGGTAAAGAGGCTTGTGAATTGAAGTAAGAATTTTGTTCTTCTAATGATTAAGCCTAAAGCTGATGTTAATCATGAGTCATTTGAAGATTGTGATCCTAATTTGAAATTAGATTTATATGATGTAGTTGATGCACATCATGAGATGTTTCAAGAGCCAATAGGATTGCCTCCTAAAAGGGATAATCAACATGATATTCAGTTGCAACAAGATTGTCCTCTTCCAAACATCAGCATGTATCATATTTCGATAATGGAGAATGCTGAAATAAAGAGGCAAATCAACGACATGATGGACAAGGGACTCATAAGGCCAAGCGCTTCGACATGTGGTTCACCCGTAGTCCTGATTCCGAAGAAAGATGGGACGTGGTGCATGTGTGTCAACTTCAGAGCTTTGAACAAGATAACGGTAAAGAATTGATACCCACTCCCAAGGATAGATGATTTGTTAGATCAATGGAAAGAATAATTTTTTTTCACTAAGTTAGATTTACGAAGTGGATATCATCAAGTAAGAATTGCAGAAAGCGATATATGGAAGACTGCATTCAAAACCAAACAAGGACTCTTTGAGTGGTTGGTTATGCCATTTGGTTTGTGGAATGCACCGTCGACTTTCATGCGTGTTATGGATAATGTTTTGTGTCCATTTCTTGATGACTTTGTGATTGTGTATTTAGATTATATACTCATTTTCAGCAAATCAAGAGAGGAAAATGTCTTGCATGTAAAAAAGGTACTTGATGCTTTGAATAAAGAGCAATTATTTCTTAAGATGTCAAAGTGTGAATTCGAAAATACTTCTCTGGTTTATTTGGGACACATTGTAGGAGGAGGCGAGTTGAGAATTGATCCTTCTAAAGTGGAAGCCATTATGAATTGGCCTAATCCCAAATCAGTAACCGAGGTAAGAAGTTTCTTAGGCATAACTCAGTATTGGAGAAAGTTTTTTTCTAACTTTTCTACCATAGCATCTCTTATGCATGCAGTGACAAGTGTGAAGAAAGGCTTCCAATGGGGAGGCAAACAACAACAAGCTTTTGAAGCTTTAAAAGACAAGATCAGTTCAGCTCCAGTCCTTGCATTACCAGATTTGAGACAACCATTCAAGATACAAACCGATGCTAGTGATTATGCCATGGGCGTAGTACTTTTGCAGCATGGTAAGCTCATCGCTTTTAATTCTGAAACATTCAATGGTGCTATAACTAATTATCCTACATATGACAAAGAGCTGTATGCGTTGGTACAAAGAGTCAAGAAGTGGAAATACTACTTGATGGGTAAAGAGATGATTATACATACCGAACACCAACCATTACAGTACTTGTAGTTGCAAAAAAATTTGCAACAATCACGAAATTTCAAGTGGATGGTATTTCTTCAACAGTTTCACTTGGTTATAAGGTACAATAAAGGTATTTTCAATAAAGTTGTTGATATGCTTTCAAGGCCAATTATAAGTGCTTCTACTTTGCTTAAAAATGATTCTATTGTACATGAGAGTTACATAGAACAATATGCATGTGATGCTGATTTTCAAGATGTGTATGTTAGCTTGAGTGAAGGAAATCAAGTTGAGGAAAATGATTATCACATGCATAAAAATTTGCTGTTTTGTTTGGGCAAGCTGCGTATACCACAAGGAGAGAGACTTAGTGTCATGATTGTTACACGTTATTTTATCACCATGACATTTGACTGTCTATATAGGTTCATCACTACCTATATTATGCTCCCTTAGAATTCAAAAACCCTAATGTTCCTAAACCAAGTCTTGGAATTGGAAAAAATCTCATTAAAACCCTTAAAAGTTTAACTCCACACTTTTCCTAGCTCTTTCCCGTAGATCCACAGATATTTGTTCTATATCTTGTGGAAGATCCCGCATGTTCTGCTTATAAAACCTGTGGACCCCCGTAAACAATCAAATAAAGGAAAAAGTAAGTTCTAGAAGCCCAACTGGATGGATATTCTCCCAACTGAAAGCTTCTAGACACGCGATCAGTTCGAGCTTTATCCCTCCACTCATGGAGCTTATCCCTTGGTATATGGAGCTCAAATCCCTTCATGAGAGGAATCCATACCCCTCTTCATGGAATTGAAACCACCTCCATTTCCCTATAAATTGAGCTCATGTTTCAATCTCAAAGGGAGACATACATATTAGTTGCTGAAGGAATTCTCAAGAGAGCATACTCTCTATACTAGTTATTATTGGTATGAGAATGATCACACACTCATGTCCATAACTTCATGCTAGTTCAAAGAGAGGAAGGTTTGTCAATCTGAAGGAGGAACGATTGTTCAGGACCTCAGGAGGAACTTGTATGACATCAAGGCATTAGGTTGTAAAGTTACTCTTTTCATTTAAGATAATACATATGGATCTCCTTTTCTCATTGAGTTGTTCTTGTGCTTATGAATAATACAATACTTAGATTCCTTGATCACTAAGTTAGATTAGTTGTTCTCAATTATTATATGTTACAGGTGATTTTAATTCTTTTTTTTGTCTTTGATTGCAGGTTCTACTTTCTGAAGAAGCCTCTATGGGGCGACTGGATAAAAGACTGCACCAAACGTTGGATTTCAAGGTAGGGGCATGTCCTCTTTCTTTGCTTATAATAATTCTGAATCGCATATAATCTAGAGAAAATGATTTACAAATGGATGTTTGTTTCTAGCTATCCGTAGGATACTAGGGAGATCACTCTTGTCCGCAAGAGGGATTAATCCGCATAACAAAATGGCGACTCCACTGGGGAAAGAACTTAGTTTTCTTTTTTATCTTTCAGTTTGAATTTTAAAGAGTTTTCTGATTTTGATTAGTCTAAAATTGGGTTGGGTAGATAACTTCTAGGAATCCTTGAAAAGAAAAGCTAAATTTTTATTTTTCCGTAATTTTCTTGGCCTCCGCAGTTTTTATTTAAAAACAGTGCGGTAGCCTCTGCAATTTTTAGTTCAGAATAGTGCGGTACCACTCTGTTCTTCATTAGAACCTGCAGACTTGCAGAAATTTTTTGAAAAATTAAGAATTCTCTTTTTAGGAGCCATATTACCAAATTCTCTGTGTTTGCCCCAATTTGTCTTGACTGTCAAATTCTTATGTGTGAATTTATTTCAGCAACTTTTGCGTTTGTGTGATTTTTCATCTGATTTGCATTTTATGAGTGAGTGTTTGCCCTACTTTCTTGCTGCTCCATATAAGAAACTTTTATATACCTTAGCTTACTGGTATCATGTTGTTTTCTTTCTGAGCCATTAAAACTTGTTGCAAACCTTATTTTTATGAAAATTGACTTCATTTTCATTTGAAATATAGAAGAGCTTTTAGCTTACTAAGGCCTGATTTTCACACCAAACCATTGTTGGATGTTTTCATTTCTGCTAAGATAAGTAGAAATGCTTCTTGGTTCAATCACAAACTAAGAGAAAACATCCTCAAACTTTCTAGACAAAGTTCAACATTAGAATTTTTCTTTTGACTTTGAATTTTATGTTTTTAGGAGTTTTAGATATGGTTTCCTTTTGGAAATGGTTTGTTTAATGATCTGTATTTTCTGATCTGATTGATAAAGGATTTCATTTCATACGAGTAATTGATCATTTCATGAAATTGAGTTCTCAAAGAAATCATCTTCTTTTCAAATATTTTGTTTATGAAGAAAGAATTGGTGCTTTGAAAGTTGTTAAATCTCAATCTTTCCCTTAAATAAGATTCATTGAAAAAGAAAAGAGTTGCACTTTTCATATAGATGCATTTAGCGAATTTTTGAGTCGGGTCATAAAACATCATTGAAGTTTCACTTCCATACCTTCTGTCTTAAGAAATAGCCAAATTAAAAACAATGCTTTAATAAAATCAATCTAGATATTTTTACATTTTCTAGGGCTATTTTCCACCAACATAGGTTAGGCTAGTGTCTTGGAACATGTTTTCATTAACATTCCAAGACGGTTCAAACAAACAAGTAGCAATCTTGCGGTAGGAAAAATCCAATTGCAGCATTTTTGCTCTGGGAAGCTCTTATTAAAAGAGTCAAGAACGAGATAATGTCCGAAACAATGAGGTAATCATACCTATCTCATTGGGAAAGATAGCAGATGTGCATGTATTAAAAACGGTAAACCTCAGATAGACCATTATCGAGGAGCCTGGGGTCACTTGTTGATAAACCTTGGATTATATCAAGGAGCCTTCAAGGGGATTGAGCTAGTTACTCTGCCCTTGCGTGTATATCGGATCGTACACTGTTCCCCCAGGTACATTTTTTCCCGTTGGTGACCTTAGTGGATATAAACTTTAGGATTCTTTCCCAAGGTGACGATGGAGGGAAGGTCCCACTGTACCTGGAGTAAACGTCGACTAGACTCACTTGGAATTTCTGGAGGGTAATCTTCACTTCAAGATGGTATAAGTGGAGAGACTTGCAACAGACTGTTTCATTAAGTAGGTTTTCGGGGTAACTATTCCAACCGCCATTTCCACATTAGAATTCTATGACATTGGATTTCATCACCAACTAGTGTTTTTAGTGTGGGAATCTACTGTTTGTGCGTGGATTTATCTCTTAGATTTTGTAGGTGTGTGATAAATTTGATTTTTTCCTTAGAGACTTTGGGATATCTTGTTGAAATTTTCTTTGATTTCGTGGGTTAAAACTTTTAATCGTGGCTGAATTACCTAGACAATCAAGAAGAATGTAGGGGAAACCCCTGAGTACACACCAAGGCAGTTAGAAAAACTTAAATCTGAGAAAGGAAAAACATTAGGGACTAGATCAACTGAACACGAGGAAACATCAATAATTATTCATCCTGATTACGAAGTAGATCAACCTCAAACAACAGAGAGTCCTCAAAGAAAACTTACAATTTCTGAACTAGTTGAACTTTCTTCCACAACTAGTGAATTATCAGCTATTGAGCTTAAAATTTCTGAACCAGAAACTGAACCTGCTATGTCTAAGCCTGCTTCAGAGTTCATTACTCCAACCCCTGGTCGTCCTGATTCACCTAGAGTGAAGTTTCACATCACTGAGAACCTTCCTCCTAGCCTCATTAGCATTGAGGACGTTACTGACACAAAAGAAGAAGTTGTTCTTCCTTCACATCAGGAATCTTTATATCTTAGGCCAAGTGAATCGATTTACTACAGCCCTTTCAAACAAGATCCTTGGTAATATCAGTCAACATAATTTCTACAAAATTCTGGTCTAAACTATTTGCCACCTCAAATTCCTTTTTACGCCATACCAAAAGGTAATTACAGACCTTCATTAAACATGTCTGGTGAGTCATCCATGTTTTCTGCATCACCAGAATCATATTTGTATGGTGGTCCGTCTATTCCTGTGGGATACCAGTCGCTTTTTGGTACTTTCTCAAGAGCAGATCCTTCTCCCGACAAACATATAACGTCATCTGGTCCAAATGAATCACATACCGAAACTTTGAGCGTGAAACACGTTTACATGATGTCTGGACACATTCCTAACCCTGACCCTCAAAGTAGTAACTTACTGCCTGGGGGGCAACCTCAAGGTAGTAATTTACCGCCTGGGGGCAGCCTCAAGGACAATACATACCTTAAGGATAATACATACCTCAAGGCCAGTACATACCTCAAGGAAAATATCAACCTCAAGGGAAGTACTCAATTCAGGGTCCGCAACCTCTTCAAGGAAAATACCCTATGCCAGGGCAACTGTCTTTCCAAGGACAACAACCTCCTTTAGGGCCACAGTTCTACCCGGAACAACAATTTTTTCGGGGAGGTAAATATTTTAGTGGGAATTATCCAACCAACTATCAAACATACGTTCCAAATTATCAACCTGGTTATGGTCCATCTTATGCAACACAACCTTCAATGGGACCTCCATATCCTGGAGTAAACACGGTGTGGGATCCATCACAAGCTCAATAGAATTTTCAACCTAACGTGCAAGTACCTTATAATCAACCTGGTTAGCCAATTGGTTACAGTAAAATCTAGCAACCTGTCCAACCTACGCTTCAAGTTATATCACAGGTATCTGCACCTAGTACAGTTCAGCAGCCTGGTTCGAGTACACCTAGAACTCCACCTCAAACTGCTGCACCAACTTCTGTTCAACCTACCACACCTATCCCTGGAATTTCTGCAGCCCCTCAAGTATCACAACAAATCCCTGTTGTCACTGCTCAACAACCTGGACCCACATTTCAGACTACTGTTCAGAAGCCTACGGGACAACCTGGTACAAGTACAATTGTAACAAGCCAACCTTAGTTTGTTTATCAACCGTATCAAGGGCAGTATCAATATGGACCTGTAGCACAAAATCCTGTATACCAGCATCAACCGTACCCTGGTTACACGTATCAGATACCAAATCAAACTCAATATGGTCCGGCCAATCCTGGTTATCCGGGAGGTATTCCAATCCCAAATGCATAGGCTATTCCAGGATAACCTGGATATCCTCCTCTTGGTACTAGTATAGTTCCACAAGGTTATCAATTTGCTTAGCAGGACCCTAACCGTCGGTTGCCATTCATTGTAACTTTGGATTTACCTAATTTGTCGCGCCTAACGAATGATCTGATCTATTATATTCTGTATTGGCCGCCAATTCCGAATAAGTTGCCCAGTGATATTCCTAAGTTCGAAGGTAAATCAGGAGAGGACCCCTCAAACCATGTCATGACTTACCACCTCTGGTGTGCATCCAACTCTTTGAATGCTGATTCCATTCGATTACGACTATTTTAGAGAACACTAATAGGTTTAGCTACAAAATGGTATATTGAACTACCACATGGTTCATTCAAAAATTTCAACGCGTTAGCAACAAATTTCTTAACACATTTTTAGTTGTTAGTCAGATATGACAATGGCACGGAGCTCTTGACTTCATTAAAAAAATCTACGTCTACGTACATATCAAATCACATACATGAATGGAGACATAGAATACATTTAGTGAAAGTCTTTATTCCAGATCAGATCTTGGCAGAATGGTTCATCAAATCATTATTTCCAAAGATCACTGAAGATGTGGCTAAGGGAGAAGTTGTTACTGAAGAACAGGTCATTGCTCAAGCTGAGTACTTAGACCTTGTATATACACAGTCTAGTACTTTATACGAAAAAATTTCTGACTTACCACGTCCTGGTCAAATAACTGCAGCTCCTTCAGGGTCTCATGCTACAGACAATGTAATTGGTTTAGTTAACACAAATAAGAGTAAGAATAAGTCTTCAAAAACTACTTCTCCTATCATAACTTTACTAGATTCACCGAAAGGAGATTCTTCCCTTGAAACTTCTACCGACATTCATGTTGTAGATTCATCTAAAACTAAATCCAAAACCGGTAATAAGAATAAAGGAAAGAATAAAAGCAAACAAACTACATCTCCCAAAGAAAAAACCGAAAATAATGAACCATCTGATGATAAAGGAAAACCTCGTTATCTTTGTCTTATCTGTGACGAGGATAAATTTACTAAAGAATACTCGCATCGGTCTGAGGTCTCTAAATTCGTCAAAGGTTCACCCACACCCACTGTCTTGAAGGATCCTTTTCCTACTCAAGATAGAAAAATGATAGGATATTCTTCACAATCATCGGTAGATATTTTAATGATGTCCGAGGTTATGGTTGCGACGTGATCACAAGACTATGGAAGTAAAAATCCTGTAACTAGTAAAGAGGTAGAAAATTCTAATTCAACACCAGCTACATCTCCTTTGGTTTCTGATTCACTTCATATCGAGAAACCTAATCTTGATCTAGTAATTAAACTGCCTGCTAAAGGTGTTCTTCGAAAATTAGCTTTCAATCCACATGCGAGAGCTGCTCAAAACTACAACATTGTTGAAGACTTGGCGATTTCCCCTTCAACAATGTCAGCCTTAGAAGTGCTACAATCATGTCCAGCATAAAGGAAATTAATTTTATCAGCTATTGGAGCTATATATCCTCAGGATTATAACTCATGGTCTTCGATCTAGAAAATTTTACACCGAGACTCCCTCATCAGATGGCTTTTCAAATTCCAGTATTAGTAAAAACCAGACAAGTTTTTCGTACTGTAATTGATGAGGGGGCATCCATGTGCATAATGTCGTTAAATTGTTGGAAAAATCTTGGTTCTCCGACACTAAACCAATCTTCGACAATCCTTAAAGCCTTTGATGGAAGAGGATTTCATCCATTTGGAATTTTACAGACTCTACCTATAGAAGTAGAAGGTAAAACTGTTAATATCGATGTGGAAGTTGTTGATGCCCCTATGGATTACAACCTTCTTTTGGGTAGAAGTTGGTCTTATGCCATGACTGCTGTCATTTCATCTGTCTTTTGGTTAATAATGTTTCCTCATAAAGGAAAGATTGTGAAAATCGATTGGTTGTCATATTATTCGTCTGACCCGGCTTCTATAGATAGTATCTAACATGTTGGAAAATCGACTATCCCCTATGAAGATGTTGGTGTAGGTTTAGTAAAGGACTCCATTTTGATGGGAACTTTTTCTATGCCTCCACCCAATGTACCACGTACCATTTCCAACATCAATATGATTTCATCAAGCACTATA
The DNA here is from genome assembly GCA_034641835.2 of Pinus albicaulis. Taxonomy (NCBI): domain Eukaryota; kingdom Viridiplantae; phylum Streptophyta; class Pinopsida; order Pinales; family Pinaceae; genus Pinus; species Pinus albicaulis. The sequence continues at coordinate 94,904 of JAXQQM020077781.1, read as the reverse complement.
CCATTTGATGACACTTGGGTGGTGCCTTCAGAGTCAGAAATGGATTCTTTCAATGGCGAGATGCCTTTGAGTCCTTTTGAGATGGCATATGAAGAAATACAGTCATTTTATAACACACTTTCAACTAATTCTGATCCAATGAATGTGATCACCGAAGAATCTTCTTCACTTTCAAGCTCAACCTTGACATCAATTTCTGATCCTTTTCAACAAGTGTTTCATACTGATGAAAGTATTCGAGAATTTTTTTCTATGGTTGAATTACCCTGGGATGATCTACACCATAGATATTTGTTTTTACCTGAACTTGATAAGTTTGAAAATGTTTTTTCATATATTTTTACAATTGATTATGTCAAGGAACCACAAAATCCCATATTCATTACAAATTCAGATTTTGAGATTAATTTCAGAAACATTTCTATAACTGTTCCTATTGATATATCAGTTAAAACTGGAATTATTGAAAACATTCATATAGGTGCTTCTTGTACGATTGATGAAATTAATACATATAAAGCCCTATTTCAAGAATTCCGAGACATATTTTCCTGGTCTTACGAAGAGATGCCAGGAATCGATCCAAATATTGTCGTTCATGAAATAAAGACATACTCGGATGCAAAGCCTATTATACAACGATTACGTCCAATACATCTGTGAAAAGATGCTGCTATTAAAGTTGAAGTTGAAAAGCTACTGCGAGAAGGATTTATTTATCCAATCCCATTAGCAGATTGGGTATCTAATATATTTCCCATTACCAAGAAACAAGGGACTCTACGAGTATGTGTCGATTATAGGGATATTAATAAAGACTGTCCAAAAGACAATTATCCTACCCCCTATATCAACCAAATAATTGATGACTGTGCCGGAAATGAAATGTTTTCATTTATGGATGGATTTTCCGGATATAATCAAATCAACATACTCCCTGCTGATCAACCAAAAACAATGTTTATATGTTCTTGGGGAACATTTTCTTATTGCAAACTACCTTTCATATTAAAGAATGCCGGTGCAACTTTTCAAAGGGAAATGTCTTACTCTTTTCATGCTATTAAACATATTGTACAACCTTATCTGGATGATTTTCCTACTCACTCATTACACAGGGAAGATCATCCTACTCACTTACGAGCAATTTTTATGAGATGTAAGCATTACAAGATTCGTTTGAATTCGCACAAATGTGTTTTTTGTGTACAATCAGGACGATTACTGGGATTTTTTGTTTCGAAAGCCGACATTCATGTTGACCCCTCGAAGGTTGAGGCCATCATAAATCTAACTCCTCCTTCCACACTTCACCAACTCCAAATTTTGCAAGGGAAAGAAAACTTTCTACATAGATTTATCCTGAACTATGCTGAGTTAACAAAAGGTTTTAGCCGGTTGTTGAAACAGAATGTTCTTTTTATTTGGGATGAGATAGATAATCGATATTTTGATGCTTTAAAACACGCATTGACCCATGCACCATTATTGCATCCACCCAATTACAACCATGATTACTTTTTATACCTAGTAGCCTCTGATTCCACCATTGGAATGGTTCTAGTTCAAGAGGATGGATCTCACAATGAGCATGTGATTTACTATCTAAGTCGGAATCTGAATCCAATCGAAATTAAATATTCACATGTGGATAAATTTACTTTGGCAGTAGTTCAAGATGTCCAAATATTTCATCACTACATATTGTTACAAAATACAACTGTGATATCTAATTGCAACCCGATGATGTATATTTTGACAAAACAATTACTCGAGGGAAAATAATCTAAATGGATTGTTATCCTACAAGAGTTTGATTTTGAATTCGAAAAATCTAAATCAAATAAATCATTGGTGTTTGCAGCACTTATGTGTGACTTTCCCAATACTGAGCCATAATCTGTGGTAGAGAATCCCATTGCAGATGAATCTCTGTTTCTTATCAGTACGTTAGATCCATGGGATGGAGATATCATCATTTATCTTCAAACCCAAACATTTCACCCAAAGCTTTCACGTTCAAATCGATGGAGAATCCGGTATCAATGTCAGCAATACAATATTGTTGGAGACATGCTTTATCGTCGTGGTGCAGATTCTGTTTTTTGACGTTGTATAACTCACGAAGAGGTTGAAAGGGTTTTGAATGACTGCCACTCTGGAGCGTGTGGTGGTCGTATGTATGGGTATGCCACAACCCAAAAGATATTGCGCATTGGCTATTTTTGGCCTTCATTGTTCAAAGATTGTATTATTGCAGTCCAAAAATGCCACAACTGCCAAATTTTTTATCGAAAGATGCATGCGTCTCAAGCTCCTTTTCACCCAATAATTGCTATTGATCCTTTTGAGAAATGGGGCATTGAATTCATTACATGTAACCCTCACTCGGCTGGGGGGCATGGGTATATTATTCTCGTTGTATATTACTTTTCCAAATGGGCCGAGGCGATGCCTACATTCACGACAAATGGAAAAACTGCAGCTACGTTCGTATTCAATCATGTGATTTCTCGTTTCAGAGTACCACAAGCTATTATCACAGACCATGGGAGTCATTTTCGAAATATAATGGTGACTGAACTTTCTGATCAACTTGGCATGCGTCATGATAACTCTACTCCATATTACCCGCAGGATAATGGTCAGGTTGAAGATGTTAATAAATTTTTAACCACCATGATTAAACGGATTATCGGAACTCACAAATCGAATTGGCATACCATGATTTTTTCGGCACTATGGGCGTACCGAACCTCAAAAAAACTGCTATAGGGTTCACTCCTTTTCAACTGGTTTACGGTTTAGAAGCTGTGTTACCCATTGAATGCGAAATACCATCACTCCAATTAGCCATAGAGTTACTACCAGCTACCTCTAAAGAGGAAAACCGCTTTTTGTACTTAGCACAATTAGATGAAACTCGGCGTACCGCTGCATTAGCTGTCGAGGCTCATAAGAAACTTGTGAAAGCTCAGTATGATCAAAGTGTTACACCTCATGTTTTTTCAGAAGGTGACCTAGTCTTAGTATATGATCAAGCTAACGATAAGCTAGGTGTTGGGAAATTCGAACCAATGTGGCATGGCCTTTACATTGTCAAGCGAGTGCTTGCCAAAAGGGCCTATGAATTGACTGATTATGATGGGGTATCTTTAGATAACCCCATAAATAATCTTTATCTGAAGAGATATTATGATTAATTATCATGTGAAGATCTCACTTGTATATTAGTTATTTTTTAGATAGTGTGCCTTAGATTAGATATGTTTTCCTAGTTTAAGTTTTCTTTTACTACTATCACTGCTTATCTTGATTACTCTTGATATTGCAGATGTCGACATCCCTTCAAACGTACATTAGTTTTGCTGATGGTGCTTGCCGTAGTACACAGAATATTTCTTCCGCAACTTGGGTTATCTATTCACCCACTGATGAGTTAGTTTCTATGCATGGGGTAAGCCTTGGTCAAACAACGAACAATATTGCATAATATAGCGTAGTCATTGAGTTATTATCTGATGCCATTTCATTTGGTATTCGACGTTTGATCATTAGGTTAGATTCAGAACTCATTCTATTACATTTAAACATAGTATACGCAATTAAAAATCTAGTGTTATTGAGATTATTTTTGAAGGTTCGTCTCTTGGAACGACAGTTTGATTACATCGAATATCAACACATTTCAAGAAATTTAAACACATTGGCCGATGAATTAGCTAATCATGTTCTAAATAGACATTTGCAACATTAAAACAGTAAATAAAAACAACATTTGATACATGTTGAACAAGATACTCAGAGAAAGTAGTAATATCATAGATAGGTTTGTTTTCAAAAAATATTACATCGTCTATGATCATAGGTTCAAACACCTTATGATATAATGATGCCAGTACAAAACAAGAAATGTGTCCACAGTCATCATATCGTGATGATGATCATGATACCAGTAGACTTATATGGTACACCTTGTGCATGAATCTCCTAAACTGTCCTGGTACACTTGTAACATGTCTCTGAAGTTGGAGAGGAATGTCATCTGTCCCTGTCTCAGGAATATCTATGATTAACCTCTCCAGGTTGTGTTCCATATCAGTTAGGATCTCTGCTACCTAATCCTGTGGTGGTACTATAGGCTCTGCTTGCCACCTTTCAAAGCGGCAGAGTGTAGCTGGTCATTGTGGACCAACATCTACATTTAAAATTTTGTTATCAGTTTTGGATGATGTAATATTTTTTGAAAACAAACCTATCTATGATATTACTACTTTCTCTGAGTATCTTGTTCAACATGTATTGAAACGGATTATCGGAACTCACAAATCAAACACCATGATTTTTTCGGCATTATGGGCATACCGAACCTCAGCAAAAACTGCTACAGGGTTCACTCCTTTTCAATTGGTTTACGGTTTAGAAGCTGTGTTACCCATTGAATGCAAAATACCGTCACTCCAATTAGCCATAGAGTTACTACCAGCTACCTCTGAAGAGGAAAAACACTTTTTTGTACTTAGCACAATTAGATGAAACTCAGCGTACCGCTGCATTAGCTGCTAAGGCTCATAAGAAACATGTGAAAGCTTGGTATGATCAAAGTGTTACACCTCATGTTTTTTCAGAAGGTGACCTAGTCTTAGTATATTATCAAGCTAACAAAAGCTAGGTGCTGGGAAATTCAAACCAATGTGGCATGGTCCTTACATTGTCAAGCGAGTGCTTGCCAAAGGGGCCTATGAATTGACTGATGATGACGGGGTCTCTTTAGATAAGCCCAGAAATGGTATTTATATGAAGAGATATTATGCTTGATTCTCATGTGAAGATCTCACTTGTATATTAGTTATTTTTTAGATAGTGTGCCTAGTTTAAGTTTTCTTTTACTACTATCACTGCTTATCTTGATTACTCTTGATATTGCAGATGTCGAAATCCCTTCAAACGTACATTGGTTTTTTTGATGGTGTCTGTCGTAGTACATGAAATATTTCTTCTGCAACTTGGGTTATCTATTCACCCACTGATGAGTTAGTTTCTATGCATGGGGTAAGCCTTGGTCAAACAACGAACAATATTGTAGAATATAGTGCAGTCATTGAGTTATTATCTGATGCCATTTCATTTGGTATTCGATGTTTGATCATTAGGTTAGATTCAGAACTCATTGTATTACATTTAAACAAAGTATACGAAATTAAAAATCTAGTGTTATTGAGATTATTTTTGAAGGTTCGTCTCTTGGAACGACAGTTTGATTGCATCGAATATCACCACATTTCAAGAAATTTAAACACATTGGCCAATGCATTAGCTAATCGTGTTCTAAATAGACATTTGCAATATTAAAACAGTAAACCAAAACAACATTCGATACATGTTGAACAAGATACTCAGAGAAAGTAGTAATATCATAGATAGGTTTGTTTTCAAAAAATATTACATCATATATGATCATAGGTTCAAACACCTTATGATCTGATAGATACTGATACAAAAAAAAAAATGTCAATCCACAATGATCATCCACTATCTGTGATGATGATCATGGTAGTAGACTATGACACACACCACCTTGCGCAGGAATCTCCTAAACTGTCCTGGTACGCCTGTAACATGTCTCTGAAGCCGGAGAGGAATGTCATCTGTCCCTGTCTTTGGAATATATATGGTTAACCTCTCTAGTTTGTGTTCCATATTAGTTAGGATCTCTGTTTCCTAATCGTGTGGTGGTACTATAGTCTCTGCTTGCCGCCTTTCAAAGCGGCGGAGTGTACCTAGTCGTCATGGACCAACATCTGCATTTAAAATTTTGTTATCAGTTTTGGACGATTAAAAAAAAAAAAAAACTTAGATTTAAAACACATCAAAATGGTTCGCTTACCTGATTCGTCCCACTATGCCCCTGGGGCAAGGACATCTCAAGATCACCTCTAAAAACTATACCTACATAGGGGAAGTCTTCAATGGTGAAGACTTGATTCTTTAGCCGCATGAAGTATGCCAGAGTGAACCGAACCACTGAACTTCCATCACCACCATGGTGGGCCATTAATGCAACCCAACTTACAATTAGAGGTTCCTGAGGTTCCCCATGATCCATTGGAATAAGCTGAGGGGCAAGAAGTGGGATTCTCTCCAAAGCAAAGGAAATCAAAATGGCGCCATAACCAAAGTTTTTTAACTTTGTGTTCTTTGGTCTGGTTAGTTGGCCTTTCATGTTGGCCAATACCCCTTCGCACGAGTTGAATATGGTGCCTCTGAAACACTCTACCGCGGTCTACATTTGATATTTAATGGCTACATGTGGAGCCGCACTTCCACAAAACCTGGTTACCGTGAATGCAATCACTTTAAGATTTAATCGCAAGATAGTTTTTATGTCTATGCGATTATCCTTTGGATCTGCCTCATCATTGCAAAAATGTTGTTTGTAGCTAGCAATGGGTAGGCCACCCTATCTAGCCCCAAACAAGGATATGTTTTCTCCCCTTCGGGATAATCTAGTGAGAAAATAAATATCCTCGAGCTCGATTGTGAGCCGATGGTCACCAATGATAAAACACTAATCTTGAACATCCCATGTGTTCACTACCCATGTCATCAGCTCTACCTGTGCTTTCATACCCTGAATCACCCAGAACTTATATAAAACACAATTTTTTAACATGCATTTTGTGAGGATCATTCATGGCTTCATTGTCTATAGCCTCATGCTCATGTTCTCTCCACTCTAGCATGGTGAAATAGTCTGCAAATGAACACATTTGAAGGTTAGAAACCATTGGAGTGAAAAAATTTAACCATTTCTAGGAGAATTTGTAGATTTTAAAGCGCTCATAGCGCCTCCACAATTTTTTTACGGAGACAGTGCGGACGTTAGCACGGGCTCTACACAAAAACCATGGTAGCCCGATAATTTTCCTTTTAGGAAATTATCAAGGTCCACAGGTAGCGCACGCATGACCTGCAGACCCCCGAGGGCACATTTTTGAACATAATTTCTCCCTAAAAAATGAAATTAAAGAAAAAAAATAGAATTGAAATGGATAGAAATGAAGAGTAGAGTGATGTGGATTACCTGGTTTTGAAAAATCACGAATTGAAAGGACGGTTCTCCTGATATTGGCTCTGGAACTTTTTTGCCAAAAGCTCTCAATTTGTTGCTCTAAAGATAAAAGGTGAAAATGAATTTGTTAAACTATTTTTTATAGTTTTTGAATGAATAAATATTATATTTTATTTATTTTTTTTCACTTAAAAAGTCTATTTTTCAATATTTTTACTTCTTTGGAGCAGGTATGTTTATTTTTTTGAGTGTTTGTGTAGATTACAGGTTTTTGGTGAAAAAGAATTATTTTGATGATGAGTATACTTTTATCACTTTTTTGGGCTCTTGAAAATTACGAAGAAGCAAACCCTGTAGTTCTCTTTTAAGCCCTTTTTAGATTCTCTAAATATGAAAAGATCGCTGAGTACTTGACCATTCGAACTCGTTAAAGGAAATGAAAAATCATCCCTTCAGTATAAGTTTACCTCTTTTCTGGACTGAAATGGACTATTTACGAAAAAGGTATACGTTGACTAATCATGGTCAATAGAGTTCTCTCCTATACTATTTTATCCTTTTTCGGGCTTGAGAGACTAAATTTACGAAAAAGAACAACCACAGAGTTTACTTATGTTTTTCTTCTGACTCCCTAAAACTGAAAAACGTCAAGTTTCTCCTATACTAGACACGTTAAAAATTAACAGTAAAGGACCTGTCTATTACAAACAGGAATGAACCTCTTCTTCTTAGGGTTTGATTTTAATACTAAGTTGGACTCATCTGAAGGATGAGCTTACACAACAAGAAAACGTTATCCTCCTCAAGCTTGTCAAAATAAAGAGGTACTTGCCAGTAATGGTGAGGGAAAAGAGAAAATGAATCTAGTTGTCACCCTTGTTTTTAAAGCAGTATACTACTCTTGGACACGACACTTTTTTTCACACTTGTACCTGGGTTGGGAAAATCCTTTGTCTAACAGTTAATCAAACCACATTGAAAGTCTTCAGCCGGTTTCTGGGTATTAGCTTTAGTTCAATTGTTACCAAGCCATCTGTAGTGTTGTTATGTGTTCAAGAGACAGTTCAAATAAACCATTCATTGCAAACATTTGTCTCCATTCGCGTTTACCATCCCTGAGTCAGTCCTTGCAAATATTTATTCAAAACTTGATCTAATGGTTTCGTGTCGTGGGATTTCCTACAACGAGTCACTTTCTATCAACGACAACTCATAATCTAGAAATTTGATCTAGAATCCTATCAGTACCTTGGGATTTGCATGCCCTAATGGCAGGTTTCTCACCTTCGACGACAGGTTGCATCATTGAACTTCGATCGAATGATTCCATGAAGTGTTCGATTGCAAATCATTCATTCAAACTTCATGGATTGTACTGAGTACTTTGAGAGTCATTGTCATTATTGGTGGTTTCTCTCACGCTTGTTAACAATTTACATCATTGACTGGTAATCAAGTGGTTTCTACCATGTTCAACTTAGACACAATCAATCGCATGGATAGAATCGTACCAGTTCGGGAAGCGGAAATCAAGACCCTGGATCTAGTTTCCACCATCCAGGCTGTGAGGAGTTTTATTATTCATGATACAATAGAATACTTATGACAGATGGATGCGCCCATACTGTGTCTACTATTGAGGTAATTTTAAAATCATTTCTGTACCAGAACATTTAGTTAGTTTTGATCTGAGTATGGGAATGCCTACCTCAGCGATGATATATATATATATATATATATATATATATATATATACATGCTTGCATTGAATGTTTTTACAGGTTTTCGACTGGTGTGTCCGCAATCCAATCCTCAGAATGATAAAGCACTTCACTCTTCAGAACTACCTTAGATTTTTCACTTTAGGGGGAAATCTGTTACACATTATTTTGTCACCATGACATTTCACTGTCTATATAGGTTTCTCACTACCTATATTATGCTCCCTTATAAGTAAAAACCCTAATGTTCCTAAACCAAGTCTTGGAATTGGAGAAAAGCTCATTAAAACCCTTAAAAGTCTAGCTCCGCTCTTTTCCTAGCTCTTTGCTGTGGATCCACATATATTTGTTCTATATCTTGCGAAAGATCCCGCACGTTCTGCTTATAAAACCTGTGGACCCCCGTAAATAGTCAAGTAAAGGAAAAAGTAAGTTCTAGAAGCCCAACTGGACGAATATTCTCCCAAATGGAAGCTTCGAGACGCGCAATAAATTCGAGCTTTATCCCTCCACTCATGGAGCTCTATCCATCCACTCATGGAACTTATCCCTTGGTCTATGGAGCTCAAATCCCTTCATGAGAGGAATCCATCCCCCTCTTCATGGAACTGAAACAACCTCCATTTCCCTATAAATTGAGCTCATGTTTTAGTCTCAAAGGGAGACATACATATTAGTTGCTGAAGGAATTCTCAAGAGAGCATACTCTCTATACTAGTTATTATTGGTATGAGAATGATCACACACTCATGTCCATAACTTCATGCTAGTTCAAAGAGAGGAAGGTTTTTCAATCTGAAGGAGGAACGATTGTTCAGGACCCTGGGAGGAACTTGTATCACATCAAGGCATCAGGTTGTAAAGTTACTCTTTTCATTCAAGATAATACATATGGATCTCCTTTTCTCATTGAATTGTTCTCGTGCTTATGAATAATTCAATACTTATATTCCTTGATCACTAAGTTAGATTAGTTGTTCTTAATTATTATATGTTGCAGGTGTTTTTAATTCTTTTGTCTGTGTTTGATTGCAGGTACTACTTATTGAAGAAGCCTCTTTGGAGTGACTAGATAAAAGACTACACCGAACACTGGATTTCAAGGAAGGGGCATGTCCTCTTTCTTTGTTTATAATAATTCTGAATCGCATATAATATAGAGAAAAATATTTACAAATGGATGTTTGTTTCTAGCTATCCGTAGGATACTAGGGAGATCGCTCTTGTTCGCAAGAGGGATTAATCCGCATAAAAATGATAGAGGCTCATTCGTCTCTTATTGCTGGAAAATTTGGGGTAAGAAAAAAAGTGGCACGTCTACAAAGGTATTTCTATTGGTCTCACATGATAGATAGTGTGTCACGTTTTATAAGAGGATTTTCTATGTGTGCAACAAACAAGCCTAACAATAGGAAGCTTGGGTTGTACACGCCACTACCGGTACCATCAAGGCCATGGGAGAGTGTCTCCATGGACTTTGTTGGAGGTCTACCTATGTCAAGAAAACAACATGATTATCTTTATGTAGTTGTGGATAGATTTAGTAAAATGTGTATACTTATGCCATGTAAGAAAACCATTACTGCTGAAAAAAATGTTGAAATTTATTTTCAACATGTATGGGTTCATTATGGTTTGCCAACTTATATTATTAGTGACAGGGATTATAGGTTCGTTGGGAATTTTTGGTCCAATATTTGGAAGATGATGGACACAAAGTTGAAAAGAGTACTGCTTTTCATCTACAAATAGATGGCCAAACCGAGGTGGTGAACAGAACCATTGTGCATCTATTGAGAGGATATTGCAACAAACATCCCAAGTTGTGGGATGAAAAAATTCATTACATTCAACATGCTTACAACCAGGCCAAGCACTCTTCTACAAATACTTCACCTTTTGAAGCCTGCTTTGGGTGTTTGCCGAAATTTCCATTAGACTTCATCTTTGAGAAGGATGTTGCAATTGATTGGCATAGTGATATTGACACGGCTCGAAAGTTCATCGAGAAAAATTGGATTATTCATCAACAAGTTCAAGAACAACTTGAGAAGAGTCAAATAAAATATAAGGAGAGGCATGAAAAACATAGAGTTGATCACAAGTTTCAAGAAGGAGATGAAGTATGGTTGCACAAAAGCAAAGAAATGATTCAAGGAGAAGGTAAAAATATCAAGCCCATTCGCTATGGTCCATTCAAGATCATTAAAAAAGTTGGTAATAATGCATTTCAACTTGACTTGCCTTCATATATGAAAATTTATTCCATTTTAAATGTGGAAAATTTACGTTTGTATGAGCCTCCTTTGATTGATGATCAAGGGAGTGATATTCAACTGCCATTTATAAAATATTTCTCGCCAGACTTTCTAGACGAGCTCAAGGAGGATTCCCTCCTTAACAGGAGGACACACACTTCTAAGAGGGGCAGTGTCGATTATATTCGCATTAGGCTCAAGGGAAGCAAACCAAGTAAGGCAATATGGATGGAAGTGGAAAAGGAGAGGGATTTGTACCCTCATCTTATGAACAGGTAATTCAAAGTATTTTGGGGGCCAAAGCTTCCCAATGGGGAAGTGTGATCAGGAGATCATGTGTTATGCTCAAAATTGAAAGTGCTCAAAACAGGACCGAACCTAAGCGATCGGAAATGTCTCGTCGTTGCGATTTTGGTGCTGTGAACGGTTCGAAAAACCAATATCCTATGAGGAAGATATCATGTTTTGTTCATTTTCCCAAACAACAAAAAATTTGTGACTGGGATGCCAGTCAACATGAAGGTACAGTCAGAAGATGGCATATTCTGGGGAATATTCCCTTTTCTTACAACCAATCAGATCGCACCACGTGGCTTAATCTAGGCCGTTGATTTTTGTGGTACGGAAGTGATTCTGACCGTTGGATGGTATGTACAGGTTTTTGAATAGTCCATTGGATGAGAGACACATGGAAAGCTCGGAGGCTGCCATGTGTCCTCAGGAGCCTATGATAAAATTTTATTAGAGTCTGGGGGGTTTGACCCCGTGACCTCCATAGCGCCCGCGAAGACTTCCGACCATTCCGCCTACCATGTGTTTCTTAACACTATGGTTCTCCGCATTAATTTATTGTGTTAAATTTTTTGAGTTGGGGGAGGGGATCAGCAATGGTTCCAATCCGCTGGCGGCCCTGTGGTTGCAGTCACATGGTAATTTAAAAACACAGAAACAAACGTAACCCGTAACGTTAAACTTAACCGACGACAAAGTTTTCGTTCACATGTTTGAACCGCGACATCTGTTGCAATGGTTAATACACTGTAACCTCTGGTAGAAATTTAAACCAGTCACATGAGTGTGGGTAATGTATTTTATTGCCACGGTCTTTGGAATGATGCATAGACTCCGAGTTCCACTCCTCCATTGTGTAGAGTTAATACAAACGGTTAACGCGGAGTTAACAGCGGGGGGTCGGCATGTGACCACCCTGCCCAAACCATTTGACATTAAATCAAACAGTTTATTTGGTGAAAACAGTAGTGGCACCCTAAAATTCAGGGATTTTTCTATTTTTAGCCACAGTTAAGTGCGAGTCTCTGGTTTTAGTGGAGCTTTTCTAGCTGACATTGGGAAAAATGCATTGGGAGGTCAATTTTCGACCAATTTGGGTGAAACAAGAGTCTACCTAGACTAATTGGAGAATTATGGAGCCATTGGTGCAGAGAAAAATGCCATTAGAGGCTTGTAAACACATGTAATTTACAATTTTGAGAATAATGACAAAGAGGGACATGCCATTGGGAGCTGGACCAACAGATGTAGCCTAGGAGGGGTGAACTGCTTCATCATGCCTACTGTGTAAAACTTATGTGTGATTGTATTTCTCTGTTATACACTGCTGTTTAGTGTTTTTTTAGGCTTATTTTCATGCTTAAATTTAACAAATTCATCTATGTTTCATGGTTAAATCACTCATTCCTTAAGCAAACAAATGGAGGAAAATTGTACATGTTTTTAATACTGAAAGGACACTTAGCACAACAAACTAATACACTCCTTTCAGATCACATGAAGATTGAGTTAGCTCAATAATTTCGAGTTGAGGGTCTAAGATGAGGCATGTAGAGTGATTCTATTATTTTTGGGGTCCAATTGCAGTTGTAGCACTAGTGTGGTGTGAGTGTAATCAATTAACTCAAATTAATTGAGTTAAAATAAGTTTAACTAGTTCTAATTGAGTGATGAGCTAGTGAGAGGTCTAGTGAATTAAATTAGATTTAATTCACAAGTAGTGATCAATTAGATAACTAATTATTCACTATTAATAGCTACATGCATGTCAGTTCGGATGAAGACCCAGTTGAGATAGAGGTTAAAGGGAAGATAAATATCAATTGTATTATTAGCAAATTGCCCGGGTGAAATTATAAAGCCATGGGAAGGCCTTGATGGATTGCGTAATCAAGGAAGGCTTAAATTCATATTTAATAGGGATTTATTTCTCTAGGAATTGTGTGAGCAAGGAAGGTTGGAGGAAGGCAAGGAATTGGCTAAGTGTTGTCCAATTTTTCCTGGATCAGTGTGAGACGATTGGTAGAGTGCAGAAGATTATTGTGAGAAAGAATGAATTGTATTGTTGCATGATTCCTTGAATTTATACAATATATGATAGATGGGTTTTGAGCAGTTGCTTTCCCCAGGAATATCTTGTGCTGTGTGATTGATTTACCTCTTTCTCAAACTTTCATGTGATTGAGCGATCATGTTTTATATTCCGAAAATATTGTAGAAGGATTCAATATACTGTTTTAGTACATCACAAGTTAAGAATGAATCCATTGGTATAATTTCTACATGGTATCAGAGTGCTAAGAATCACAATAGAAGATAAGAAATTGAGTTTGTATTAAACATTATTAAAATTTCCAGATTCATTCTTTGGACCTAGCAGCTGAACAAGATGTATTTCAGTGGCTTGAGAATCAAATATACACTCGAGGGAAATTCAAACTATATTGCATGGAAGGAAAGGATGGAGGTAGTTTTGGAGGATAATGGGCTAAAGGAGTTCATTGCCACTGATATTGTTGGATGGATAAGTCGTTCTTGCAGACAAGAAAGACCTCCCAAGTGTCCTACGGATAGCTAGCAACAAACAGACAACTAAATCTATCTTTCTCTAGATATATTGCGATTTATAATTAAATGATATAAAGGCTTAACGATCATACCTTTGATCCAACGCTTGTTCGTAGTAGTAATCCTTCAGTCGCCCGAAAGAGTTGCCTTCGAATATCTGCAATCACAAACAAGAAAACATCAAATAGCACTTGCATAGCATATATTCATACATCATATCTATTATGGTGATCAAGGAATCCATAAAACAAACCAATCAATTGACAGCTTGTTGAGAAAAACGAATTTACTTGTATGAACTTTGAATAAGAAGAACCTTACAACCGTGTCCGCCTTGATGTTGTACAGGTCTTCCTGGGGTCCGGAACATGCGTTTCCTTTACTTTGAAAAGCCTTGAAATCTTCCAACCGAGATACATACAGGTATGTAATCCTTCCCACATAAAATCTCAGCTAAAAGGGTATGAGTTTCAACAACACTTCGACTCCAATAATACTAAAAACTTCAACTCATCAATTGTAACCCCTTGAGGCTGCCCTATGCCTCTTTTTATAGTGAAAGAGAGGAAGTTATAGCACCATACAAGAAGGGATAGAATCCTCCTTCAAAGGGATTAGCTCCTTACATCAAGGGGTTAGCTCCTTATTGGATGGGATGCATGAACATGAAAGGAGCGGACTTTCCACCGCAGGAATGTTTCTAGAAGCTTCCAAAAAAGACTTTAACTGAGCTTCTAGATTTTACTTGCACCTTTTTCAATATTTTACAGGGGTCCGCACTATTAATAAATAGAAAGTGCGTTTGGCTACGCATGATTTATAGCCAAAAAGTGCGAGACCACAGGCAATACTAAGAGAAAGTGCGGAACCAGAGTTTTAAGGATTTTATGAGATTTTCTCTTAGTTTCAAGGCTTGACTTTAGGAACTTGGATATTATAGACTTCTAAGGGAGTACTCAAATTTCATGGTGAAAAATTTCAGTGTAACAAATTTCCCCCTAAAGTGCGAAGTCTGAGAATATTCGAAGAGTGACGTGCTTTATCATTTCAAGGATCAGCCTGTGGACACCCTAGTCAGAACCCTATAAAAACATTCAACGCAACACATATATGTATATACATCATCACTGAGGTAGGAATTCCCATACTCAGATCAAAAACTAACTAAACTTGTTTTGATACAGAAATGATTTTAATATTACATCAATAGTGTAGAAACATCATGGGCGCAACCATCTATAATGAATAGTATACAACATAATGAATAATAAAACTCCTCGCAGCCTGGATGGTGGAAACTAAATCCAGGGTCTTGATTTATGCTTCCCGAACTAGTACGATTCTAACCATGTGATTAAATGTGTTGAAGTCGAACATGGTAGAAACCACTTGATTACCAGTCAATGATGTGAATTGTTAACAACTGTGAGAGAAACCACCAATAATGACAATGGTTCTCAAAGTACTCAGTACAATCCATGAAATGTGAATAAGTGATCTGAAGTCGAACATTTCACGAAATATTTCGATCAAAGGTAAATGATGCAACCTCTCGTCGAAGGTGAGAAACCTGCCATTAAGGCATGCAGATTTCAAGGTACTGATGGATTCTAGATCAACTTCCTAGATGATGATCTGTCGTTGATAGAAAGTGATCCGTTGTAAGAAAGCTCACGAAACGAAACCATAGATCAAGTTTTGAAGAAATTTTTGCAAGGACTGACTCAGGGATGGTCAACGCGAATGGAGACAAATGTTTGCAGATGAATGGTTTGTTTGACTGTCCTCTTGAACACATAATGACACTATAGATGGTTTGGTGACAGTTGTCCTAAGTTAATACACAGAAACCGGTTGAATACTTTTAATGTGGTTTGATTAACTGATAGGCAAAGGATTTCCCAACCCAGGTGTAAGTGTGACAAAAAGTGTCGTGTTCAAGAGTGGTATAATGCTTTTACAAATAAAAGTGTAACAAATGAATATGTTTTTTTCTCTTTCCCCCCACCATTTCTGGCAAGTACCTCTTTATTTTTGACAAGCTTGAGGAGGATAACATTTGCTTGTTTATAAGCTCATCCTTCGGATGAGTCCAACTTAGTTTAAAATCGAACCCTAAGAAGGAGTGGTTAGTTCCTATTTGTAATCGACAGGTCCTTTACTGTTAAATTTTAACGAGCCAGTATAGGAGAAACTCAGTGTTTTTCATTTTTAGGGAGTCAGAAGAAAAAACTTAAGAAAACTCCATGGGTGTTCTTTTTCATAAATTTAGTCTCTCAGGCCTGAAAAAGGATAAAATAATGCAAGAGAGAACTCTATTGACCATGATTAGTCAATGTATACCTTTTTCGTAAATAGTCCATTTCAGTCCAGAAAAAGGGGTAAACTTATACTGCAGGGACGGCCATTCATTTACTTTAACAAGTTCGAATAGTCAAGTACTCAGCAATATTTTAATTTTTAGAGAGTTTGAAAAGGGCTTAAAAGAGGACTCCATGGTTTTGCTTTTTCGTAAAATTTAAAGAGCCTTAAAAAGTGATAAAAGTTTATGTTGAGCCCCAAATATGTTCTTCTCTTTCACCACATTCCACTTCATTTTCTTTGTCCCTCATCAATTACAGGCTTAACTGATCAGTAGGATTAATTAAAATTGCTTTAAGAATTTATATAATGACTAAATTGCTATGTTTTTATGATTTTGTTGGTGTAGTAATTTTGACTAAGACTCGGCTACAGAATACAGGCATTCCGTAGCCAGTCGTCTGTTCTACAGCCATCCTCATGTTTATGTAGGTTCCAGGTGTCATTGCAAAGAAAAAGGCATATGGGTGAAATCCACAACACCTCCCCATCATCTCTTGCTCCCCACGAAGTCTGAGTTAAAGTATCAAAGCGGTTATGCACGTAGAAGAGAAGTAGTTTCCTATCAAAACACAGACTCTATAGATGTCCGCAGTTAAGCACAAGACTGTTAATAAGAGTTTTAATTTGATTAGAAGTGGGAAAGACACTTATCCCCGTTTTTCTCAAAGAGTAGTTATGTAACTTCATTATAAGTATGACTCGGGAGACCGAGAAACTGTTGGTTAGATTTTGTTTTGTTGCTAGATCTTTAAAGGCCGAAAATACTCTGTTTTGAAGAATTTCTCCTTTAATGAAAGAAAAATCATTTTATTGCACGAGCTGAGTCAATCTTGAGTATATTTGCATGCTACTCCGGTGGTAGAGGGCCCTTGCTACCTAAGGAGCTTTGTTCATATAATTTAGATAAGTAATTTAGCCTCGTTTCATTCCTAGTTTAATTGACTTTCTGAACTTTGAGTTTTTATTCATTTGCATTAGATGCTACAGCTTAGTCTCGTTCTTACGTACTCTTCCAAAATATCACTAATGTCGAATGAGGTGTGACTGTAGTATTTTAGGAGTTAGTTTTACGTTCTTATGCTCAATTACATCAGTTGTACAACTAGTCATGATCTTATAAACTCTTCCAAAATATCACTAATTTCGGATGGGACATAGCTGTGGTGTTTTAGAGCTTTGTTGTGTTCTGTTGAATTTTATGCTTTCATGTTCATTTACATAACATGTTGCAGCCAGTCCTGTTCTACAAAATATTCCAAAATACCACTAATTCTGAATGAGATAGAGCTGAAACATTCCAATAATTAGTTGCATCCTTAGTCTAGTGGTAGCACTCCAGAGGTAGATGTCATTTTAGTTTAATTCTGTCACTATATTTCAAGTTTGATAATGGCACTCTAGTTCAGTTTTAATTCACTGCATTTCAAGTTAGATTAGTGGCATTCTAGTTCAACTTTGTTCACTATATTTCAAATTAGGTTAATGGCACTGTAGTTTAGTTGTGGTTACTGTGTTTCAAGTTTGATCAATTGCATTCTCAGTGTTATCCATTGTTCTTTAAGTAGTATTAATTGTTAACATCAGATTCCACGACCTTCATTATTTACAAAACTTCTTTTGTTCTAACTTTCTATTAATACATCATCATCTGGACAAGAGTTAGTAATATCAGTTTAAGGCCTTGATTATTCTGCAATCCTTTACAAATTCACAATTAAACCTTTCTTTCCAAAAACTATTTTATAAAATCTCTAACTTTTGGATGAGGTTTACTAGTGACAAGCTGAGCTGCAGAATGGAGTAATCTTAGCATTACAAGTTAATAGAGTAGAAATCTTATTGTGCTACAAATAATCTCTTTTCAATTGTGTTCCAATAAACCTCTAGCCATGGATGAGATTCTTTGTAATATTGTAAGATGATCGTGTCCTTAGGAGAACCTCATTTGTATTAAACTTGTTCTTTTCTCAAACTATTCCAACATATTCCTAATGAATGAATTGGATGAGTTCATGCTATGAGTTATTGAGTTCATGTTGTGATTTGTTTCCTTACTAGGAGTCATTATCAAGCTTTGCATTTTCTATTCTTTAGTGTCATACACAGTTTAGAGTAGGTTTTTCTTTGTTTTAGTGTAACCATCCACTTCTATTTACCAACACTTAGTTCTTTTCCTTCTTGACATAAACCATAAAACCAAAAACATCATAAAAACACTAAACACAATGTAGTGAGAAATAGATACCTAGGCACATATAGTGCACCACACTTCAGTAGTTTACTGACCCTGGTTGATAATTTATGACCTCAATTTAGGAACACTAATTTGAGCACAACAGTTTACTCTTTGTAAAAAATGATCATTTTACCTGAAAAATCTGTTATTCTGCACAAAAACTCGAAAAATTAAACATACCTGTTTCAATAATAAAAAATATTTTGAAAAACTGAAATTTTAAAGTGAAAAATAAACAAATTTAAAATTCATCTATTCGAAAAAACTTATAAAAAGGAGTTTTTCAAGTTCATTTTTACCATTTGAGTTTGGAGTGAAGTTTTTAGAGCTTTGGGCAAAAAACGCTTCGGAGAAGATTATGGGCAAACCGACCGTCAGAATCGAAAACCGTCTGTTTCAGGTAATCCACAACCTCCTTATCTTGCATTTCATCTGTTCAATTTTTTAATTTAGGGTCAGAATTTCATTTTTGGGAGGAAAATATGTTGAAAAATTCGCCCTCGGGGGTCCACACCTAAGACATTGGGAACCTGCGGACCCCGAAATTTTTCTACAAAGAAAAATGTCGGGCTTCGCAATTTTAACACAGGGCCCGTGCATAGATACGCATTGTCCCTAAGCATAAAGTGTGGAGACACCGTGACAAATTCAAAAACATATTTTCTTCCTAAATTACCCAAATGTTTTGCCTGAAAATGATTCTAATCCTTCATTTTACTTGTTGTAGGATATCTACAATGCTTATTTGGCGAGAACAGGAGCACGAAGGGGTAGATGAAGCAGCTATAAATCATCTACCTACTTTGCAAGCTTTAAGAGCATGTGGGCTTTACAAATTTTGGGCTATCAGTGGCATGAGAGCTCAGGTGGATCTTTTTACTTGGCTGGTAAGCAAATGGGACGTTCAAGACCAATGCTTCAGGATCGGAGGACACTGACTCGAGATTGAGCTGGAGGATATTTATTTTTTGACTGGTTTTTCCAAGAGAGGTGAACCACTATCTCTATTTGGGGCTAGGCCAGGTGGCCAGTCTGTCGCCAGCCTCCAATTAGATTTCTGTAATGATGAAGCCAATCCCAGGGACAAACAAATTGACATTAAAACTATCATCCATCCCGAGCTAAAAGTCATTGCTTTTACCATTTTCAAGTTGTGCAGAAGTGTAACTTTGCATGTGGCCACCGGATCTCAGATGCGCATAGCAGTAGACTACTTTCGAGGCACCATATTCAACTGGTGCAAGGCAGTGTTGGCAAATGTGAAAGGCCAACTTACCAGAGCAAAGAATGGGAAGCTAAACAACTTTGGATATGGGTCCATTGTAGTCACCTTTGCTCTAGAGAGGATCCCCATGTTAGCCCCACAGCATATTCCTGTTGATGCTGGTCAACCTCAAGAGCCTAGGATGGTTCGTTGGGTTGCTCTGATGGCCTGCCACAGTGAGGGTGGGGAGATTGTGAGATTTACCTCTACATATTTTCGTTGGCTGGAACGCCAAATTTTTGTTATAGAGGATTTTCCTTATGCTAGCATGGACTTTCGTGGCGACCGGGAGATGCCCCTTCCTCTAGGAACTCAGTGGGATGAGTCAGGTAAAAAATCTCTTTTGACATGTTCTAATTTCTAATTTTTATTTTGTTTTTAAATCTTCCAAAACTGATAACAAAAATTTCAAATGTAGATGTGGGTCCGACTCGACCAGCCATTCTTCGCCCCTTTGACCGAAGGCAAAGGGATGCAGCAGCAGCAACACCACCCCCACAGGATCAGACTGCAGAGATCCTGACTGATTTAGAGCACCATTTGGAGCGGCTCACTATAGATATTCCTGAGACTACTATAGATGATATCCCGCTATGTCTACAGAGATATGTCATAGGTGTTCTTGGACCATTTAGGAGGTTTTTGACTAGGGTGGCACGAGCAGTGGTGTACTATTGTGATCATCACCACGGATAGTGGATGATTGATTTGTAGACCCATTTTTTGTATCATTTTTTTACGATCATAAGGCGTTTTGAGCCTATGATCGAAGACAATGTATTATTTTTTGAACACTACATCTATACTATGATATACTATTATTTCCAGTTACCTGTCCAATCATGTTTATCGAATGTTGATTTATTACTTTGTTATTGCAAATGTTTGTTTATAACACTATAAGCAATTGCGTCTGCTAATGTATTTAAACTTCTTGGAATGTGTTGATACTCAATATAATCGAACTCTCATTCCAGGAGACGAACCCTTAAAAATAATCTTAATAATATTGAATTTCTAATGGCATATACTCGATTTAACTGTAATACAACAAGTTCAGAATCTAACTTAACGATCAAACTCCGAATTCCAAATGAAATGGATTCCAATAATAATTCAATAACTGCACTATATTCGGAAATATTGTTCGTCATTTGACCGAGACTTACCCCATGCATCGATACTAACTCGTCAGTGGGTTAGTAAATAACCCAAGCCGCGGAAGAGATGTTTCGTGTACTACGACAAGCGCCATCAACAAAACCAATATATGTTTGAAATGACGTCGACATCTGTGATAAAAGTATCCAGATAAGCAGGAAAAAATAGTAAGAGCACACTTAAGCTAGGCACACGTTTCTAATCTATAGCACACCAGCTAAAAAGTAACTAATATACAGATAAGGTCTCCACACAAAAATCATGCGTAATATCTCTTCAAGTAAAGTCCATTTCTGGGTTTACCTAAAGAGACCCCGTCAAAATCAATTCATAGGCCCATTTTGCAAGCTATCGCTTGACAATATAAGGACTGTGCCACATGGGTTCAAATTTCCCAGCCCCTAGTTTATCGTTGGCTTGATCATAAATTAAAACTAGGTCTCCTTCTGAAAAATTACGAGGGGTAACACTTCTATCGTATTGAGCTTTCATTCTTTTCGCATGAGCCTCAGTACCTAATGCAGCGGTGCATCGATTCTCATCTAATTGAGCCAAGTATAAAAACATTTCTCCTCTTTAGAAGTGTCTGTTAGTAACTCTATGGCTAGTTGGAGTGACGGTATCTCGCATTCAATGGGTGGTACTGCTTCTAAACCATAAACCAGTTGAAAAGGGGTAAAACCTGTCGATGTTTTTGCTGAGGTTCGATATGCCCAAAGTGCTGAAAAGAGCATGGTATGCCAATTTGACTTATGAATTCCAATGATTTTTTTGATCATGGTGACTAAAACTTT
The DNA here is from genome assembly GCA_034641835.2 of Pinus albicaulis. Classification (NCBI taxonomy): domain Eukaryota; kingdom Viridiplantae; phylum Streptophyta; class Pinopsida; order Pinales; family Pinaceae; genus Pinus; species Pinus albicaulis. The sequence continues at coordinate 73,175 of JAXQQM020077781.1, read as the reverse complement.
ATTAATCGCTTCAAATAAACCATTGGCCTGTAGATAATATGGTGTAGAACTGTCCTGGCACATGCCAAGCTGGTCTGTTAACTCGGTCATCATGATATTCCAAAAATGGCTCCCGTGATCAGTAATTATCACTTGGGGTACACCGAAATGAGCAATCACATGATTGAATACGAAAGTAGCTGCAGTTTTTCCATCTGCCGCCAATGTAGGCATCGCCTCAGCCCATTTGGTAAAATAATCTACTGCTAGAATAATATACCCATGCCCCCCAGCCGAGTGAGGGTTACATGTAATTAAGTCAATGCCCCATTTTGCAAAAGGACCGACAACAATTATAGGGTAAAGAGGAGCAGGTGGTGCATGCATTTTTCGATCGAATATTTGACAATTATGACATTTTCGGACCGCGTAAATACAATCTTTAAACATGGACAACCAGAAATAACTTGCGTGCAATATATTTTGGGCTGTGGCGTGCCCAGACATATGACCGCCACATGCTATGGAGTGACAGTCATTTAAAACCTTTTCGGCTTCCTCATGGGTTAGATAACGTTGAAAAATTGAATCCGCACCACGACGATATAGTGTGTCACCAACAATATGATATTGCTGAGACTGGAAACGTATTTTTCGTCATTGTGAATGTGAAAGCTCAGGCCGAAAAGATTGGGTCTGAAGATAAACAATAATATCTCCATACCAAGGATCAATGGTACTAATAAGAAACAAGGATTCATCCGCGATTGGTTGTTCTGCCACAGTTTCTGTATAAGTACGTGGGAAATCACACATAAGTTCGGATCTTTGATTTGGAATTTTCAAATTCCAAATCAAACTCTTGCAGGATAACTATCCATTTGAAGTATTTGCCCCCTAGCAATTGTTTGGTCAAAATGTACATCATAGGGTTGCGAGCAGAGATCACAGTCGTTTTGCGTAAAAGTATGTAGTGATGAAAACGTTGGACAACTTGAACAATTGCGAAGGCCAATTTCTCCACATGTGAGTATTTGATTTCAGTCGGATGCAAGTTATGAGTAAGATAGTAAATCACATGTTCACTATGAAATTCATCTTCCCAAACTAAAACCATCCCAATCATGGAATTGGAAGCGGCGAGGTACAAAAATAAATCTTGGTTGTAGTTGGGAGGATGCAGTAATGGTGCATGGGTCAGCGTGTTTTTCAGAGCATCAAAATATCTATCAGTGACCTTGTCCCAAAAGAAAGGAATATTTTATTTCAACAACCTAGTGAAACCTTTCGTTAACTCGGCGTATTTAGGAATGAATCGTCATAAAAAGTTTGCTTTCCCTTGCAAAATTTGGAGTTGGCGAAGAGTAGAAGGAGGAGGCAAATTGATGATTGCTTCAACCTTCGATGGATCAACACGAATGCCTGCCTTCGAGACAATAAATCCCAGTAATCATCCGGATTGTACGCAAAAAACACATTTGTGAGGATTCAAGCGAATCTTATAATGCCTACATCGTAAAAAGATGGCTCATAAATGAGTAATATGATCTGCTCTGCGTGAAGAATGAGTACTAGGCAAATCATCGAGGTAGGGCTACACAATGTGCTTAATGTCGTGAAATGCATAAGACATAACTCTTTGAAAAGTGGCACCAGCATTCTTAAGGCCAAAAGGTAATTTGTGATAAGCAAAATTCCCCCATGGACAAATGAAAGCTGTTTTAGGCTGATCTGCAGGGAGTATGTTTATTTGATTGTAGCCGGAAAATCCATCCATGAATGAGTACATTTCACTTCCATCACAATCGTCGATAATTTGATCGATGTAAGGGGTTGGATAATTGTCTTTTGGACAAGCTCGATTTATATCCCTATAATCGATACATACTCTTATTGTTCCTTGTTTTTTATTAATCGGGACAATATTAGATACCCAGTCCGTTAGCGGGATTGGATAAATAAAACCTGTATTAAGTAATTTTTCAACTTCGGCTTTAATAGCGGCAGCTTTTCTCGGATGTATTTGACGTAATATTTGTCTAACGGGTTTAGCATCCGGATATGTCTTAATTTCATGAATCAACAATTGACGGATTGATTCCTGGAATTTCTTCATATGACCAGAAAAAATGTCGCGAAATTCCTGAAATAGGGCTTTATATGCTTGGATTTCATCTGGTGTACAAGAAGCACCTATATGAATGTTTTAAACAATTCTGGGTTTTACTGAAATGTTAAGAGGAACCGTTGCATAAATATTTTCTAAATTCATTTCGGAATCGACATGTGAGATAGGATTTTGAGGTTCTTTGACGTAATCATTGGTAAAAATTGAGGAAAAATCATTTTCAAAATGATCGAGATCAGGCAAAAACGAAGACCTATGATGAAGATCTTCCCATGGAAACTCATCTACCGACAAGAATTCATGAATATGTTCATCAATATTGAATACTTGTTGAGCAAGATCTGGAATTGGTGTTGAAGCTAAACTCGATATTGAAAATGACTCCTGATTGATCACATTCACTGGATTAGAGTCGGTTGAAGGAGTATCAGAAAATGACTATACATGCTGATATGCTAACTCAAAAGGAATCAAAGGCATCGGGCCATCGAATGAATCCAATTTTGATTCTGAAGGTACTATCCAAGGATCATCAAAGGACATAGTACTTGATGTAATCATATTGATATTAGCAATAGGAGTTTGTATGTTAGGAGGAGGCAGGGAAAAAGTTCCCAGTAAACCGGAATCTTTAACTAAACCTACTCCGACATCCTTATAAGGGATAGTCATTTTTCCAATATGTTGGATGCTATCAGTAGAGGCTGGGTCATACGAATAATATGAGAGCTGATCTATCTTAACGATATTTCCTTTATGAGGAAACATGATGAGATGAAAGATCGATGATACAATAGCAGTCATAGCGTAAGACCAACTGTGACCTAGGATAAGGTTGTAATCCAGAGGGGCATCAACCACTTCCACATCTAGATTAACCATTTTGCCTTCGACCTCTATTGGCAGATCTTGTAAAATACCATATGGTTGAAAACCTCTTCCGTCAAAAGCTTTGAGAATAGTTGGTGATTGGTTAATTGTCAGAGAACCAAGTGATTTCCAACATTTAATTGACATAATACACGTAGAAGCCCCTTCATCAAAAATAGTACGAAAAATTCACTTGTTTTTGACTATTATGGGAATCTGAAAAGCCATTTGATGGGGTAGGCGGGGTGTAAAATTTTCTAAACTGAAGATCATAAGGTTCGAATCCTGGAGATCTACGGCTCCTAAGGCTGAAAAAATAAATTTTCTTTGGGCTGGGCATGATTGCAATACTTCCAAAGCCGACATTGCTGAAGGGGAAATCGCCAAATCTTCAACAATATTGTAATTCTGAGTAGCTCTCGCATGTGGATTGAAAGCTGATTTACGAAGTACAAATTTTGCAGGCGGTTTAATTACTAAGTCAGGATTTTGTTTCTTGATCTGTAATGGATCAGAAACTGAAGGAGATGTAGTCGATGCAGAATTAGATGTTTTTTCTTCTTTACCAGTACTTTTACTACCATAATCTTGCGATCGCGTCGCAACCATTGAAATATCCTCAACCGGATTGGAGGAAGATCCAACCATGTTACTATCTTGAGTGCAAAAGGGATCCTTCAAGACAACGGGTATAGGCGAACCCTTAACGAATTTTGATACCTCGGCCCTATGCAGGCATTCTTTCGTAAAATGATCCTGGTCACAGATGAGACAAGGATATCGAGGTTTGCGTTTTTCGTCAATAGGTTCAGTTGTATCGTTTTTCTCTTTTGAAGATTTTTTCTTTTTATTATTACCTTTCTTCTTACCACCAGTTTTAGATTTGGTTGTAGATGAATCTACAATGTGAATATCGACGAAAGATTCTTGGGAAGAATCTCCTTTGGGTGAATCAGGTAAAGTGATAATAGGAGAAGTAGTCTTGGAAGACTTCTTCTTACTTTTACCAGTGCTAACAAAACCAATTACACCATTAGTGGCATAAGAGCCTGAAGGAGTCACAGTTAATTGACCTGGTCTTGGTAAATCGGGGATTTTATCATACAAAGTACCTGATTGAGTATATACAAGGTCAAGGTACTGAGCTTGAGCAATGAATTGCTCTCCCGTAACAACGCCTCCTTTAGCCACATCTTTAGTAATTTTGGGCAATAACGATTTAATAAACCATTTAGCCAAAATTTGATCAGGAATGAAGACTTTCACTAAACGCCTTCTACGTCTCCATTCATGAATATGATCAGATAAGTACGTAGATGTAGATTGTTTCAATGAAGTCAACAATTCTGTGCCATTGTCATATCTGAAAGGCAACTGAAAATGGGTTAAGAAAGCAGTAGCTAGCGCGTTAAAATTATTAAAAGAGCCACGTGGTAACAAAATGTACCATTTGGCAGCTAGACCATTGAGAGTTCTTTGAAAAAGACGTAATCAAATCGAATCATCGACTAACGAATTGGATGTGCACCAGAGGTGATAAGTCATAACGTGATTAGATGGGTCCTCTCCTGAATTACCTTTGAATTTTGGAATATCACTGGGCAACTTGTTAGGCATCGGCGGCCAATATGGAAGATAAAAAATGGGATCGTTCGTAAGGCGCAATAGATCCGGTAAATCTAAAGTTGCTATGAATGGTAACCGATGACTAGGGTCTTGATAACCTTGTGTGATCAAACCCGTGCCAGGAGGAGGATATATAGGATAGCCTGGAATTGGATGTGCATTTTGAATCGTGTAACCTCCTGGGAAACTAGGATTAACTGGACCATACTGAGGTTGTTGAGGTATTTGATAAGTATACCCAAGGTACGGCTGATACTGATATGCTGGATTTTGTGTAGTTTGACCAGTTTGATACTGTCCCTGATACGGTTGATAAGTAAACCGTGGTTGACTAGAAACAATCGTACTCGTACCAGCTTGTCCCGCAGGCATCTGGACCGAAGTATGAACTGTAGGTCCTGACTGTGGCACAGAGACTTGAGGAATTTTCACTGATGCAGGGATAGAAGAAACCGGAGCTACAGATACTCCAGAGACAGGTGTTGTAGGTTGAACATAAGTTGTAGTAGTTGCAACATTTTAGGGCGGAGTCTGAGGTGTACTAGGCCCAGGCTGCTGAACAGAACCAGGTGCAGGGATTTGAACAGTAGGCTGGACAAGTTGCTGGGTTGGACCAGAAACCAAAGGCTATCCAGGTTGATTAGGTAACTGCACATTAGGTTGCATAGTCTGTTGAATTTGAGATGGATTCCACACTATGTTCATTCTGGGGTATTGACCCGTAGAAGGTTGTACATATGAAGGACCATAGCCTGGTTGAACGTAGGGTTGATAATTAAGTGGTAAATTTACAGCTCCTTGTAAAAATGATTGACTAGAAGGTGGTTGGAAACCTTGAGTTAGGTACTGACCTTGAGGTTGATAACCCTAAGGCACGTAATGAATCTGGGGTTGATAAGGACCCTGAGGAATATACTGAGTCTGGGTTGACCTTGGGGTATGTACTGTCCTTGAGGTTGATAACCTTGAGGTATGTACTGTCCTTGAGGTTGTTCTCCAGGTAAATAATACTGTCCTACAATTTGTCCTGGTAAAAAATTACCTTGAGGTTGCCCCCCAGGCGGTAACTGACTACCTTAAGGTTGCCCCCCAGGCGGTAACTGACTACCTTGAGGTTGCCCCCCCGGCGGTAACTGATTACTGTGAGGTTGCCCCCTAGGCGGTAGTTGAATACCTTGAGGTTGCTCCCTAGGCAGTAGCTGACTACCTTGAGGTTGCCCCCCAGGCAGTAACTGACTACCTTGAGGTTGAGGATTTGGAATATTACCAGACATCATAAAAATTTGCTCTGCGTTCAATGTTTCAGTTTTAGCTCCATTAATACTAGATGATAACACTTGTTTAGTTGGTCGAGGAGTTGCTCCTGAGAAAGTACCAGAGAGTGACTGGTACCCCGAAGGAACAGAAGGACCACCGTATAAAAATGTTTCCGGTGATTGGGAAAACATAGATGACTCACCTGACATAATCAATGAAGGATAATAACCTCTTGGTGTAGGATGAAAAGGGATTCGGGGTGGTGAAAAACTAAGACCCGAGTTTTCCAAAAAATCTGTTAATGATAAATACCAAGCGTCACTTCTAAAAGGACTGTAGAATATTGATTCACGCTCCCTAAGATTCAAAGTCTGTTGGTTTTCGGGAAGAGTTATGTCTTCGTCTGGACCGACAAGTTCTTCAATAGATATGAGGTCAGAAGGAAGATTTTCAGTAATGATATTTCTTACCCTAGGTGAACCAGGATCACTAGAAGTTGGAGTAAAAAATCCTGAAGATGGTTCTAAAACAACAGGTTCAGTGTCAGGCTCATAAATTTCAGGTTCTTCAGCTAATTCACTGGAAGGAGAAATACTACCAATAACTTCGGAAACTGAAATTGGCTCTTGAATATGATTTTTTGTATGTAATTGATAATCAGGATGAACAACTATAGATGACTCTCTGGCTTCTGTTGATCTAATTCTACTATCACTAGGCGATACTAGAGCTCGCAGCCCTTCAAGTTGGCTTGGTGTATACTCAGGGGGCTTCCCCTGAAGTCTGCGTGATTGTCTCGGTAATTCAACCACGATTAAAAATTATTAATCACACGCAAAAAAATAAAATTTCAATAAAAACTCCTAGAGTCACTAAGGAAACAAACAAATGAATCACACGCCTAAAAATCTAAGAGATCAATCCACAGACAAACAGTAACTTCCCACACTAAAACCACTAGTTGGTGATGAAATCCAACATCGTCGTATTTAATGTAGAAAGAGCGGTTGGAACAGTTACCCCGACAACCTGCTTAATGAAACAGACTGGTGCAAGTTTCTCCACTTAAACCATATCGAGCGAAGATAACCCTCCGGAGAGTCCAAATGAGTCTAGTCGACGTCTGCTCCAGGTACAGTGGAATCTTTCCACCACTGTCACCTTAGGAAAAAACCGTAAGATTATGGTCACTATGGTTACCAACAGGGACTAATATACCTGGGGGAACAGTCTACAGTCCGACATACGCGCAAGGGCAGAGTAACAAAGCTCAATCCCCTTGAAGGCTCCTTGACATAATCCAAGGTATACCGACAAGTGACCCCAAGCTCCTCGATAATGGTCTATCTGAGGTTTACCATTGTTAATACGCGCATATCTTCTATCGTTCCCAATGAGATAGAATTGATTATCCCACTAGTTCAGATATGACCTCATGCTTGAATCCTTTAAGAGGAGCTTCCCAGAGCATACAAGCAACTATTGGATTTTTTCCTACCGCAAGATTAACTACTTGTTTGTTTTAATTGTCTTGGAGAGTTAATTACTCCCTACTCTAAGACACTAGCCTAAGCTATGTTGGTGAAAAGAGTCCCAGAAATATAAAAACTACTAGATTGATTTTAATTTAAGCATTGATTTTAAAAAGCTGTTTCTTAGGACAATAGGTGCGAAAGTGAAACTGATGATATATAGTGACCCGACTCAAATCATACTAAAACATGCATCTATTATGAGAAACATTCCGTTTTCTTTCAATGAATTCTAACTAAAGGAAGAGTTGAGAAATGAAATCTTTTAAAATCAAATCTTTCCTTCAAACGAGAATAAATGAAAAGAAATCCAATTTCAAAGAGAACTCAAAATGATCTATTGCTCAACAAGAAATCCCTTTTATTCAAGATAGAAACTGCAAACTAAGTTTTTCTTCAAAAGACACTACAATTTCTAGAAAAACTCTCAAAACTAAAAACACTATTTTTGAGATCTAAAAACTCTAAGACTAAATTTGAATTAAAACTTCAAATATTTTAAGGATGTCTTACTTAGCTTGTGATCTAACTAAGAAATTCTTTGCTTGAATTAGAAAGAACTCGAAAAAACATCTAATTTTCATTTTTTAAGTGAAATTCCAAACTTATTAACAAAAGTTTTATAAAGATTTGCAATTGAGAGAAATGGGATCCAAGTCTCATAAAAAAATTTCTGCTATGAAGTCAAACTTAGCAAGAAAGCAAGGAAATACCAGTAATCTAAAGGTATCCCAGGTTTCTAATCTTTGAGCAGAATATAAGACAAAGCAAAAATCATTATACCATGCAGATCTTTAAGAAAATAAGTCAAAACAAAAATGCTGAAATAAACCCTTAACCAAGGCTTTCTGATAGAAGACACAGGTTTGGGTAATCACTGAGAATCAAACAAACTAATCTGGAAAAGAAGATTTTTAAGATTTTCAAAAATTTTGACAGGGTCTGCAGGATTTAATGCAAAACAGTGCGGTCCCGCACTGTGGGTACAGGAAAAGTGCGGGCTTGCCTGCACTGTCTCTAAAGGAAAAGAGCGGACACAAGAAAACTAGAGAAAAAACAAAAAATTCTCAATCACTTTCAAAAGGATTCTACAAGGATAAACTACCCAAGCCAGTATCAATCAATCAAACTCAGAAAAAGTAAACTCACAAGTCAAAAATAAAAGAAATCAGAATTCAAAATCTTTCCCCAGTATGGTCGCCATTTTGTTGGATGGATAAGTCGTTCTTGCGGACAAGACATACCTCCTAAGTGTCCTACAGACAGCTAGCAACAAACAGACAACTAAATCTATCTTTCTCTAGATATATTGCGATTTATAATTAAATGCTATAAAGGATTAACGATCCTACCTTTGATCCAACGCTTGTTCGTAGTAGTAATCCTTCAGTCGCCCGAAAGAGTTTCCTTTGAAGATCTGCAATCACAAATAAGAAAACATCAAATAGCACCTGCATAGCATTTATTCATAAATCATATCTATTATGGTGATCAAGGAATCCATAAAATAAACCAATCAATTGACAGCTTATTGAGAAAAACGAATTTACTTGTATTAACTTTGAATAAGAAGAACCTTACAACCGTGTCCGCCTTGATGTTGTACAGGTCTTCCTGGGGTCCGGAACAAGCGTTTCCTTCACTCTAACAAGCCTTGAACTCTTCCAACCGAGATACATACAGATATGTAATCCTTCCCACATAAAATCTGAGCTAAAAGGGTCTGATTTTCAACAACACTTCGACTCCAATAATACTAAAAACTTCAACTCATCAATTGTAACCCCTTGAGGCTGCACTATGCCTCTTTTTATAGTGAAAGAGAGGAATTTACAACACCATACAAGAAGGGATAGAATCCTCCTTCAAAGGGATTAGCTCCTTACATCAAGGGGTTAGCTCCTTATTGGATGGGATGCATGAACATGAAAGGAGTGGACTTTCCACCGCAGGAATGTTTCTAGAAGCTTCCAAAAATGACTTTAACTGAGCTTCTAGATTTTACTTGCTCCCTTTTCAATCTTTTACAGGGGTCTGCACTATTAATAAATAGAAAGTTCTTTTGACTATGAATGATTTATAGCCAAAAAAGTGCGGGACCGCAGGCAATACTAAGAGAAAGTGCGGAACCAGAGTTTTAAGGCTTTTATGAGCTTTTCTCTTAGTTTCAAGGCTTGAATTTAGGAACTTGGATATTATATACTTCTAAGGGAGTACTCAAATGTCATGGTGACAAATTTTAGTGTAACAAATATTCATGAACCCCCTCAGGCAGATGCTGCGCAACATGAAGCATGGAGGAAGAATGTTGCAAAGGTGAGGAGGATCTTATTAGAGGGAGTTTGAGATCATATTGTCTCGAGTATCCATTGCAAGGAAACTCTGTATGCTATGTGGAAGGCCTTGACATATCTATTTCAAAGAAGCAGTGACCACAGGAAAGTGGCACTCAAGGACAAGCTCAAGAAAATCAAAATGGAGAAGGGCGACACAATCCATAAATACTTGACCAAGTTCATTCAATGTTGAGGTGAGCTTGGAAGTGTTGGGATTACTGTGGCTGATGATGACTTGGTAAGTCTAACACTTATAGGCCTTCCCAAGAGCTGGCATAGTTACCAGGACTTTGTGAATGGGAGGGAGTAGTTACCAAAGTGGGATAGACTATGGTCAAATTTGGTGTAAGAAGAGTTTCCGCGGATTTCTAGGGATGGATCCTCATCCAAGACTGATGATGGGGAAAATTGTGCCTTAGATGGAAAGGAAAAGAAGGGGAAAGGGAAGAAGTTCCATTCCAAATTCGAGACCGAAAAAGAAGGCAAGAAACGAGACATGTCAAATGTGAAATGTTTCAACTGTCATGATCATGGACACTATGCCACAAATTTTCCACAAAAGAAGAAGAACAAGAAGAAGGCTCCGAGAGCTGTAGGGGGTGAAGCTTTGGACTCACAGTTTGAGTTGGAATTCTCTCTCATCCCATGCATGGTATAAAATGTGATGGGATCTATGTGGTACTTGGATTGTGGATCATATTTCCACATGAATGGAAACAAAGAACTCTTTAGTAGCTTGGAGGAAAAGGATCTTCAGATGCACATCGAGATGGATGATGATGGGAGGTATAACGCTATCGAGATTGGTACAGTTACTTTCCAGAGAGAGTCAGGCAAACTTTTAATAGTAAAAGATATCATGCATGTACCAGGTTTGAAAAAGAATTTAGTTTCAGTTGCTATGTTGGAGGATCTTGGATATGATGTGGTTTTCAGTGAAGGAAAGGCGTTACTTCGTCACAAAGCCACACGATAGGTAACTTAAGATTGGGATTCGTGTGAAGAGCCTCTGCAAAATTGATGTAGATGGCTGTGCATCATTGAGCAGTAAATCAGATGAGGTTGTGAGCTGGGATACTGGTGAGTTATGGCACATGAGGTTGGGTCATCTACACCACAGTGCTTTGAGGATCATGCATCAGATTTCTATAATACTTCCAAAGGGTACACTTGCACAGAGATGCACATTCAAGGGTTGTACTATGTGGAAGTATACAAAGGCCACCTTCATGAGAAGGAGAAACGATTAGAGAAAATCCTTGAGAGAGTTCACTCAGGCGTGTGTGGACCATTCTCAACTTCTTCCACAACAAAGCACATGTATTATGTGATTTTTGTTGATGATTTTTCTAGAAAGTGTTGGATTTTATTCATGCAAAAGAAAGATCAGACATTCTCCAAGTTTTGTGAGTTCAAAGCACTGGTAGAGAAATATACAGGGAAGAAGGTGAAGGCTCTAAGGAGAGAAAATGGTGGTGAGTATATCTCTAATGAATCCAAGAACTTCTGCGCCAAAGAAGGAATTAAGAGAGAATTGATTGCACCTCATAACCCACAACAGAATGGGGTTTCAGATAGAAAGAACAAAACAATTGTGGGAGTGGCACGAGCTATGTTACATGTTTAGGGCCTACTATTGCATCTGTGGGAAGAGGCATGCAACACAGTGGTATTTGTGCAGAACTGTAGCCCTCATCAAATACTTGGCATGAGTACACTAGAGGAGGATTTTTCAAGTAAGAAACTGGATGCTTCATATTTTAAAATTTTAGGCTCATATGTATATTTCCATGTGACCAGAGATGCCGGGAAGAAGCTATAACCAACAAGATATGTTGGGATATTTGTGGGGTACACAGACACTCCCCACAAATATCAGGTGTATTTTCCAGCACAGAGGATGATAGTTGTCAGGAGAGATGTCAAATTTGATGAGGAGAAAGCCATGCGATTGTCCCTTGAGAGGGAGCTTGAATTGCATGCATAAGAGGAACCCTTAGTTGCAAAGGATGAACCTTAGGATGTGGAGCAACCATAAGCAGAGGAAAAAAGAGTGGTAGAAACCACTCATGTAGATCCATCCACCAGGGCTAGTAGGAAGTGCACCAAAAAGGCGGACAGATTGATGCTAGATGTGACATAGAATGTAGGTGCACCTACATCACAACACAGGTAGAGAATGTCCCCAGACATGTATACTGGATACATGGCTCTTATGAGCAAATGCATTGTGAAAAAACCATTTTATTTTGAGGAAGCAATGCAATAGCTGGTATGGGTTGATGCCATGTGTTAGCGCTCAAATATACCTTAGCCTGAAGAAGGAAAAACTCGAGGCCACATCAAACCAAGCTTAGCCTCGTAGCTAGCCCTACGAGGACAGGAGAGGGCTCTCTCCAGTCAATCTCGAGAAAATGAGCAATAGGGTGCGAGATGACTTAAAATGGGAACTGATTTTAGGCTAGTAAATAGATATGAATGAGGTTTTTAATAAATGACTGGTTTTTCTGGGCAGCATGGGATCAAGAACAGCATGAGCAGAGATTTAATCAAAGGCGCAGATTATTCCATAAGGCAAGATAGGAGTGAATCTTAACAATTAAATTGAAATTAAATGGAATGGCGAGACTGTTTAAGAAAGTTGAAAAGGGCATTAAACAATGAATCCTTTCCAACAGAAGAAAATTATACAAATACTGAACGCTCCTTCAAGGCAGAGCAAATAAATTGGATTCTACCTCTCTTACTGCAAAAGCTTTCAGTTTGAAACGATTATGAATGAAATGAAAAACATAACAAGATACATATGAGACAAAAGAAAAAACATTCGCTAAACTCACACCACAGGGATCTTATGAACCAGAGCTGCGTCCTTCCATTATTCCTCCGTTGAACTGTACAATGAAACTCTGATTTATTCTCCCCACACCTCTGCCAGAACTCTCCAACCATTACAAATGATTTTTCATACAATAAATAAGCTCAAGAAAACAGATCGACCCAAAACAAGGGCGCTGTTTCACCTGAAATTACAAAAATAGAGAAAGAGCTGTCCATCTACTCTAAAGACAAAACAACATTACTTTGCAAATCTCTGATGACCAATGAAAAGGCAAGAGCTATATCGTGTATCCCTTTAAATTATTAACTAAAGTCATAAATAGACAATACGCTCCTATTTCTCTGCTGTGACAGATGTCTCCATTTTGTTCCTATTCAATTATGCCCCAATTTAGCACCACCTCAGCATTCTTCATCTAGGGCGAGGCTTAGAACCGGTTCAGAATGAAATTTAACGGAAGTAGCAGGTGTCCTTGGATTCCTTAAATCTCACCAAGCAAGGTTTCGATCCTCATACCCTACTAAAACATTTGAGAATCCGTGTGACTTGGGTGAAAAGAATGTCTGAATAGCCATATATACTTTTCCTTGACCAGATCTTAGATGTGGTGAAGACACTATATCTGCAAGAGAATGATGCTTTGCATGAACATCCAGCAGTCGACTCAGGCCTCCTGTTTACAACAAGATTTCTCCTTTCACTTCTATTTCTCTGACCCGCTCAGGACTGCAACAAGAACAACTTTTCCACTTTTGAGATGAAAGCACAATCGATGGAGCTGAATAAGCTTCTGCTACATCCCAGACATAATGAATCACATACAAGCTTCCCAATACAAAAGTAACCAAATACCAACAGCAGATGCTTTTCCTGGTCTTGACTTGAATTCTGGATGGAACTGGACCCCAACAAAATAAGGATTGGCTCGTAATTCCAGTATCTCCATACGTTCACGGTTTTCATCCTTGTTCACAAAAAGTAGCCCACCTTGTTCAAGCTTTTTCAACCATAGCAGGGTTAACCTCATATCTATGCCGATGTCGCTCATCCATACTATTAACTTTCTGGTATAACTTTGCCGTGATGCAATCCGCACTTTTTCCATAACTGAGGAATCAACTTTTGGAGGAGGCCTGAAATTGTTCTTGCCAACTTTCAAGAGATGTGAAACACGAGCTAGCAATTGAGTATTCACTGAAAGTCTGCAATACAAATTGTCTCCTAGGTTTGCAACAAGTCTCATGGCAAAATCCCTTTGGAACATGATAATGACACATCTAAAAATTGGTCTGTGTGATAACAATTTAAATGTAAGCGGAGAAGATATCCGATAAGGAATATTTGCTACACACACATTGAAATAAGGCAGTTCACATTTAATAACATTTCCTTTAATGACTTGCAGCAGAATGGCACTGCTTGTGCCTTGTACCCTGCGCTGCAATTCTAGCACCATGCGAGGATCCAACTCCACTGCTATTACCTTCTTGATGACGCTGCGCTGCTGAGTTGTTCCCTTCATGAAATTTAAAACTGATGCATCCTCTTGTGGTGTTGGACTTTCGACACATCATGCACATTAGAATTTAAATCAATTTTATTACTGGCAGCTTTAACATCTGTGACATTCTTATTGGAACATGGCACTTCAATGACAGCATTAGATACCTCTGCCGTTTACTTATTTTTTGCAAAGACACTTGATGGTTGAAGATCTTCTGCACTTTCTCCTCTGGAAGCTCTCATCAAGACATCACAGATGCCAGTATTTTCTGAAGAAAGTCTCCAAATATAAAATCGACCAACCTTGAAACTTGCAACATCTCTTTCAAATCTGTTTTAACTCGTTGAGTGGCGGTAGCTGTTAATGCAATCATCGGCACCTTTGGAAATTGAGTCTTCAAAATACCAAGCTTTTTATAATCAGGGTGAAAATCATGTCCCCATTGGCTACGACAATGTGCCTCATCAACTGTACTAAAAATTGCAATTACCTGAGACTCTAGTGTCAAATAGTTTTCTTCACCTTTTCTCCTCTCTTCAAAAATTTCTGAGACCTCTGAATCATTTGATTCATCAACCTATGATGTCTTGCTTGATAAATCATTGATAGCTTTTATACATGATTTTATTTGTTCAAGAAAATGATGCAAGTCCTTCTTGTATGTGGACAAGTTTAAAATGACAAACTGTAGAAACTGCCAATTGACTTCCTCCAAAGCGTCCTCAACAACATGTTCGCTTTGTTTAATTTGAGACAACTGAAATTTCCATGTATCTTCAAGAAAATTTGTCCAAGCATTCACAACGCTGGCTTCTGTCTTCCGTGCAGCCACAGATCTTACCAAGTCTTCTTCCTCCAATTTCAAGTGTAAAATAATTTGAACATTTGCTTCATCAAACTATTCCCTCTCTTCTTGAATGTTGATGCGGCGACCATTGGCAGCTGCCAGAGCAGCATTTACATTTTTAAGCTCTGCTCGCTTTTTCTCAAGCTCTTGAATCTCTGTTGCCAATTCACCAGCAGTCACACTGGTTGCAGCATCCAAGTGTGGACCTTCGTAAGTAACATGTTGCCTCTCTAGAGTTCTTCTAGGTTCGACTGCCTAAAATCACTTGTTGTCATAGAGTCCTTTCCCCTACCTTTGACAAATTTCATTTTCTTCGCTATTATTTCATAGGTTTCTTGATTTCTCCATGGAAAATATTTCATTTGGCACCGTGGCTAGGGTTCAATTCTCTCGTTAGTGTACTTCTGAATTATGTTTCAAGAACTTGTGTTGAAAATGGCATCAAGATTACCACTGTTAATCTCAATACCAAGATTCAAACAATATACCAATGCTCGATTGAACTTCTATCCTTATCCTCGGTTTGCATCACCATGATTTTGAATGCAAACTGCAAATAATAATACCAAAACCTTGAATGCAAACAAAGCCCTACTGAACCACAACGTTATTTCCTTTTGGTATTTCTCTACAAGCCAATCTATTTGCTGCTGAAATCCTTCAAGCTGTTCCAAAAGTCTTTCAAACTCTTTGTGCTCATCAAATGCCACCTTTTTGTTCTGGCTAAGTAGTCTCCTTCATTTTCATCTCCATCGTGGCAGCAGACCTAGTTCTAGATTTACTTGACTGCTCAGCTTTCATCTTCACATCTTCAACACTATGATTTGTTTGCCTTTTTATTTAACAACATGTACCAATGCTCTCCTTGATGGTTCTCCCCCACTGCGCTGGGAAACTTCTTGTGATATTTTATGCCTGATTTCTCTATTTTCTTCCTTCGAAATCTGAAGTTTGTTTTCATAAATGATCCACTGTTGATTTGGAAATGACCTTACTCTGTTTTGTGCTTGTAGAAAAATTCCTCGGATAATATTGACATGACTTCACCCTTTCAAAATAAACATTAGAAACTAGAGTGTATTATGATAAAAACTAGACAAATTGTGAACCCTCTTCTGACATGTTTCAGCTGATGGATAGGCACATGGAGGACATATTCGAGGGAAATGATGTGTGTAATTTGGAAACTTCCTGTGAAAAGATATTTCTATGGTTTCTCTTAAAATAATTACTTTCAAGCTTGAGAAATTTCTGGAATAAAAACATCTTTAAAACTTCCCTCTGACCTGCTGACCTTAAACCATAGACCTAATGACCAGGTTTAACTCTTTGCTTATCATTGGACAAAAACCAGACTATAAATGACGAGAAATGAACTTTAGTGAATTTGACTCTGACAGAGGACTGACAAGACTGAGTCTAACATTGGCTCCAATGGGGATGGCAGCTGCCGCTTCTTGGAGGTGCCAAGAACAACAGATCTTTGGGAGAGCAGACAGTGCCTCCATCCATTGGGCAATGGAATCCATTATTTCGACAGACAACACGAGACTTTCGACTCATTTATGGACTGAAACTTGACTGAAATGATTGAAAAAATGACTCGGCAAACTTCGAACTAAAACTGTAATGAAACTGGAACAAAATGCTGCCTTTTGGCTGCTTATTTATCTACCCTACTTTGCTGCAGAGTCCATGGATCAAGAAATACTGTAATGCCAGGTCAACCATTCAAGTAAATATGAGAAGAATGCTGCTGGAGAGTGCTTCAACCAGATCACAGATGAAATTGTTGGCAGCCCTACACGCACATAATGAGCCTGGTTATGTAATAGACAGCTTGATCTATCAGTCAAACTAAAAAACATTTCCATGTATGTTGCAATAGGATCGCAAAAACCAGACTCTGTTTGCTGCCCCAACTCTGCAATACATACTTCCAGCTGCACACTATCAATGCAAACATCCATGGGCAGCTCTATTGTTTCTTGTTTTGAAGGAGGGAGAGTTTCCAAGAACTTTTTGGGATCTCGGAAATGATATGACTGGATCTGATCATTTAAACAATGAATCTCCTTCTCAATTCTTTCAACAAATAACTCACAGAAACTAGTTTTAGCTTCAAGAGGAAACTTCGGAGATTTTAAACATTGAAGCAAGACACTGAAAAATTCTTCATTAATTTCAAAATCTGCTAACTGATTTCTTACTTCTTTTACAACTTCACATAGTGCAGGGTTTACCACATACCCTACCATTGCATGAGTGGATCAGTGCGCACTGGAATCTCTGGATCGAGCTGGAGTCGCTGGGTGAATGTTTCAGCCTTCATATGTGTCTGACTGCTGTCCACCATCAGCAATCGGATCTGAACTTTGTCATCCTTTACCGGGGAAGACGTCCCCAGTATGGTCGCCACTATGTTAGCGCTCAAATCTACCTTAGGCTGAAGAAGGCAAAACTCGAGGCCACATCAAACCAAGCTTAGCCTCGTAGCTAGCCCTACGAGGACAGGAGAGGGCTCTCTCCAGTCAATCTCGAGAAAATGAGCAATAGGGTGCGAGATGAATTAAAATGGGAACTGATTTTAGGCTAGTAAATAGATATGAATGAGGTTTTTAATAAATGACTAGTTTTTCTGGGCAGCATGGGATCAAGAACAGCATGAGAAGAGATTTAATCAAATGCGCAGATTATTCCATAAGGCAAGATAGGAGTGAAGCTTAACAATTAAATTGAAATTAAATGGAATGGCGAGACTGTTTAAGAAAGTTGAAAAGGGCATTAAACAATGAATCCTTTCCAACAGAAGAAAATTATACAAATACTGAACACTCCTTCAAGGCAGAGCAAATAAATTGGATTCTACCTCTCTTACTACAAAAGCTTTCAGTTTGAAACGATTATGAATGAAATGAAAAACATAACAAGATACATATGAGACAAAAGAAAAAACATTCGCTAAACTCACACCACAGGGATCTTATGAACCAGAGCTGCGTCCTTCCATTATTCCTCCGTTGAACTGTACAATGAAACTCTGATTTATTCTCCCCACACCTCTGCCAGAACTCTCCAACCATTACAAATGATTTTTCATACAATAAATAAGCTCAAGAAAACAGATCGACCCAAAACAAGGGCGCTGTTTCACCTGAAATTACAAAAATAGAGAAAGAGCTGTCCATCTACTATAAAGACAAAACAACGTTAATTTGCAAATCTCTGATGACCAATGAAAAGGCAAGAGCTATATCGTGTATCCCTTTAAATTATTAACTAAAGTCATAAATAGACAATACGCTCCTATTTCTCTGCTGTGACAGATGTCTCCATTTTGTTCCTATTCAATTATGCCCCAATTTAGCACCACCTTAGCATTCTTCATCTAGGACGAGGCTTAGAACCGGTTCAAAATGAAATTTAACAGAAGTAGCAGGTGTCCTTGGATTCCTTAAATCTCACCAAGCAAGGTTTCGATCCTCATACCCTACTAAAACATTTGAGAATCCGTGTGACTTGGGTGAAAAGAATGTCTGAATAGCCATATATACTTTTCCTTGACCAGAGCTTAGATGTGGTGAAGACACTGTATCTGCAAGAGAATGATGCTTTGCATGAACATCCAGCAGTCGACTCAGGCCTCCTGTTTACAACAAGATTTCTCCTTTCACTTCTATTTCTCTGACCCGCTCAGGACTGCAACAAGAACAAATTTTCCACTTTTGAGATGAAAGCACAATCGATGGAGCTGAATAAGCTTCTGCTACAGCCCAGACATAATGAATCACATATAAGCTTCCCAATACAAAAGTAACCAAATACCAACAGCAGATGCTTTTCCTGGTCTTGAATTGAATTCTGGATGGAACTGGACCCCAACAAAATAAGGATTGGCTCGTAATTCCGATATCTCCATACGTTCACGGTTTTCATCCTTGTTCACAAACAGTAGCCCACCTTGTTCAAGATTTTTCAACCATAGCAGGGTTAACCTCATATCTATGCCGATGTCGCTCATCCATACAATTAACTTTCTGGTATAACTTTGCCGTGATGAAATCCACACTTTTGCCATAACTGAGGAATCAAATTTTGGAGGAGGCCTGAAATTGTTCTTGCCAACTTTCAAGAGATGTGAAACACGAGCTAGCAATTGAGTATTCACTGAAAGTCTGCAATACAAATTGTCTCCTGGGTTTGCAACAAGTCTCATGGCAAACTCCCTTTGGAACATGATAATGACACATCTAAAAATTGGTCTGTGTGATAACAATTTAAATGTAAGTGGAGAAGATATCCGATAAGGAATATTTGCTACACACACATTGAAATAAGGCAGTTCACATTTAATAACATTTCCTTTAATGACCTGCAGCAGAATGGTACTGCTTGTGCCTTGTACCCTGCGCTGCAATTCCAGCACCATGCAAGGATCCAGCTCGACTGCTATTACCTTCCTGATGACGCTGTGCTGCTGAGTTGTTTCCTTCATGAAATTTAAAACTGATGCATCCTCTTGTGGTGTTGGAATTTCGACACATCATGCACATTAGAATTTAAATCAATTTTATTACTGGCAGCTTTAACATCTGTGACATTCTTATTGGAACAAGGCACTTCAATGACATCATTAGATACCTCTGCCGTTTGCTTATTTTTTGCAAAGACACTTGATGGTTGAAGATCTTCTGCGCTTTCTCCTCTGGAAGCTCTCATCAAGCCATCACAGATGCCAGTATTGTTTGAAGAAAGTCTCCAAATATAAAATCGGCCAACCTTGAAACTTGCAACATCTCTTTCAAATCTGTTTGAACTTGTTGAGTGGCGGTAGCTGTTAATGCAATCATCGACACCTTTGGAAATTGAGTCTTCAAAATACCAAGATTTTTATAATCAGGGTGAAAATCATGTCCCCATTGGCTACAACAATGTGCCTCATCAACTGTACTAAAAATTGCAATTACCTGAGACTCTAGTGTCAAATAGTTTTCTTCACCTTTTCTCCTCTCTTCAAAAACTTCTGAGACCTCTGAATCATTTGATTCATCAACCTATGATCTCTTTCTTGATAAATCATTGATAGCTTTTATACATGATTTTATTTGTTCAAGAAAATGATGTAAGTCCTTCTTGTATGTGGACAAGTTTAAAATGACAAACTGTAGAAACTGCCGATTGACTTCCTCCAAAGCGTCCTCAACAGCATGTTCGCTTTGTTTAATTTGAGACAACTAAAATTTCCATGTATCTTCAAGAAAATTTGTCCAAGCATTCACAACGCTGGCTTCTGTCTTCCGTGCGGCCACATATCTTACCAAGTCTTCTTCCTCCAATTTCAAGTGTAAAATAATTTGAACATTTGCTTCATCAAACTGTTCCCTCTCTTCTTGAATGTTGATGCGGCGACCATTGGCAGCTGCCAGAGCAACATTTACATTTTTAAGCTCTGCTCGCTTTTTCTCAAGCTCTTGAATCTCTGTTGCCAATTCACCAGCAGTCACACTGGTTGTAGCATCCAAGTGTGGACCTTCAGAAGTAACATGTTGCCTCTCGGAAGTTCTTCTAGGTTCAGCTGGCCGAAAAGCACTTGTTGCTGCAGATCCTTTCCAGCCTTTGACAAATTTCATTTTCTTCAGTTATTATTGCTAGGTTTCTTGATTTCTCCATGGAACATATTTCATTTGGCACTGTGGAGATGTTCAATTTTCTATTAGTGTACTTCTGAATTAGTGTTTCAGGAACTTGTGTTGAAAATGGCATCAAGATTTCCACTGTTAATCTCAATACCAAGATTCAAACAATATACCGATGCTCGATTTAACTTCTATCCTTATCCTCGGTTTGCATCACCATGATTTTGAATGCAAACTGCAAATGATAATACCAAAACCTTGAATGCAAATAAAACCCTGCAGAACCACTACGTTATTTCCTTTTGGTATTTCTCTACAAGCCAATATATTTGCTGCTGAACTCCTTCAAGCTGTTCCAACAGTCTTTCAAACTCTTTGTGCTCATCAAATGCCACCTTTTTGTTCTGGCTAAGTAGTCTCCTTCATTTTCATCTCCATCATGGCAGCATACCTAGTTCTAGATTTACCTGACTGCTCAGCTTTCATCTTCACATCTTCAACACTATGATTTGTTTGCTTTTGTATTTAACAACATGTACCAATGCTCTCCTTGATGGTTCTCCCCCACTGCGCTGGGAAACTTCTTGTGATATTTTATGCCTGATTTAACTATTTTCTTCCTTCGAAATCTGAAGTTTGTTTTCATAAATGATCCACTGTTGATCTGGAAATGACCTTACTCTATTTTGTGCTTGTAGAAAAAATCCTCGGATAATATTGACATGACTTCACCCTTTCAAAATAAACATTAGAAACTAGAGTGTATTATGATAAAAACTAGACAAATTGTGAACCCTCTTCTGACATGTTTCAGCTGATGGATAGGCACATGGAGGACATATTCGAGGAAATGATGTTTGTAATTTAGAAACTTCCTGTGAAAAGATATTTCTATGGTTTCTCTTAAACTAATTACATTCAATCTTGAGAAATTTCTGGAATAAAAACATCTTTAAAACTTCCCTCTAACCTGCTGGCCTTAAACCATAGACCTAATGACCAGGTTTAACTCTTTGCTTATCATTGTACAAAAACCAGACTGTAAATGACGAGAAATGAACTTTAGTGAATTTGACTCTGACAGAGGACTGACAAGACTGAGTCTAACATTGGCTCCAATGGGGATGGCAGCTGCCGCTTCTTGGAGGTGCCAAGAACAGCAGATCTTTGGGAGAGCAGACAGTGCCTCCATCCATTGGGCTATGGAGTCATTATTTCAAGAAATCGACACGATTAATTTATTCACTGGAAACTGACTGAAACGATTGAAAAAATGACTCGAAAAACTTCAAACCAAAACTGAAATAAAACTGGAACAAAATGTTGCCTTTTGACTGCTTATTTATCTACCCTACTTTGCTGCAGAGTCCATGGATCAAGTAATACTGTAATGCCAGATCAACCATTCAAGTAACTGTGACTAGGACACTGCTTGAGAGTGTTTCCACCAGGACACAGATATAATTGATGGCAGCCATACATGCACATAATGAGTCTGATCATGTAAAAGACAGTTTGATTTATCAGTCAAACTGAAAAACATTTCCATGTACATCGCAATAGGATCGCAAAAGCCAGACTCCGTTTGCTGCCCCAACTCTGCAATACATACCTCCAACTGCACACTGTCAATGCAAACATTTGTAGGCAGCTCTATTGTTTCTTGTTTTGAAGGAGGGAGAGTTTCCAAGAACTTTTTGGGATCTCGGAATTCATAAGACTGGATCTGATCATTTAGACACTGAATTTCCTTCTCAATTATTTCGACAACTAACTCACAGAAACTAGTTTTAGTTTCAAGAGGAAACTTCGGAGATTTCAAACATTGAAGCAAGACACTGAGAAATTCTTCATTAATTTCAAAATTCACTAACTGATTTCTTACTTCTTTTACAGCTTCACACAGTGCAGGGTTTACCACATACCCTACGATTGCATGAGTGGATCAGTGCGCACTGGAATCTCTGGATCGAGCTGGAGTCAACGGGTGAATGTTTCAGCCTTCATATGTGTCTGACTGCTGTCCACCATCAGCAATCGAATCTGAACTTTGTCATCCTTTACCGGGGAAGACGTCCCCAGTATGGTCGCCACTATGTTAGCGCTCAAATCTACCTTAGGCTAAAGAAGGAAAAACTCGAGGCCACATCAAACCAAGCTTAGCCTCGTAGCTAGCCCTACGAGGACAGAAGAGGGCTCTCTCCAGTCAATCTCGAGAAAATGAGCAATAGGGTGCGAGATGACTTAAAATGGGAACTGATTTTAGGCTAGTAAATAGATATGAATGGGGTTTTTAATAAATGACTGGTTTTTCTGGGCAGCATGGGATCAAGAACAACATGAGTAGAGATTTAATCAAAGGCGCAGATTATTCCATAAGGCAAGATAGGAGTGAAGGTTAACAATTAAATTGAAATTAAATGGAATGGCGAGACTGTTTAAGAAAGTTGAAAAGGGCATTAAACAATGAATCCTTTCCAACAGAAGAAAATTATACAAATACTGAACACTCCTTCAAGGCAGAGCAAATAAATTGGATTCTACCTCTCTTACTACAAAAGCTTTCAGTTTGAAACGATTATGAATGAAATGAAAAACATAACAAGATACATATGAGACAAAAGAAAAAACATTCGCTAAACTCACACCACAGGGATCTTATGAACCAGAGCTGCGTCCTTCCATTATTCCTCCGTTGAACTGTACAATGAAACTCTGATTTATTCTCCCCACACCTCTGCCAGAACTCTCCAACCATTACAAATGATTTTTCATACAATAAATAAGCTCAAGAAAACAGATCGACCCAAAACAAGGGCGCTGTTTCACCTGAAATTACAAAAATAGAGAAAGAGCTGTCCATCTACTCTAAAGACAAAACAACGTTACTTTGCAAATCTCTGATGACCAATGAAAAGGCAAGAGCTATATCGTGTATCCCTTTAAATTATTAACTAAAGTCATAAATAGACAATACGCTCCTATTTCTCTGCTGTGACAGATGTCTCCATTTTTTTCCTATTCAATTATGCCCCAATTTAGCACCACCTTAGCATTCTTCATCTAGGGCGAGGCTTAGAACCGGTTCAGAATGAAATTTAACGGAAGTAGCAGGTGTCCTTGGATTCCTTAAATCTCACCAAGCAAGGTTTCGATCCTCATACCCTACTAAAACATTTGAGAATCCGTGTGACTTGGGTGAAAAGAATGTCTGAATAACCATATATAATTTTCCTTGACCAGAGCTTAGATGTGGTGAAGACACTGTATCTGCAAGAGAATGATGCTTTGCATGAACATCCAGCAGTCGACTCAGGCCTCCTGTTTACAACAAGATTTCTCCTTTCACTTCTATTTCTCTGACCCGCTCAGGACTGCAACAAGAACAACTTTTCCACTTTTGACATGAAAGCACAATCGATGGAGCTGAATAAGCTTCTGCTACAGCCTAGACATAATGAATCACATACAAGCTTCCCAATACAAAAGTAACCAAATACCAACAGCAGATGCTTTTCCTGGTCTTGACTTGAATTCTGGATGGAACTGGACCCCAACAAAATAAGGATTGGCTCGTAATTCCAGTATCTCCATACGTTCACGGTTTTCATCCTTGTTCACAAACAGTAGCCCACCTTGTTCAAGCTTTTTCAACCATAGCAGGGTTAACCTCATATCTATGCCGATGTCGCTCATCCATACAATTAACTTTTTGGTATAACTTTGCCGTGATGCAATTCGCACTTTTTCCATAACTGAGGAATCAACTTTTGGAGGAGGCCTGAAATTGTTCTTGCCAACTTTCAAGAGATGTGAAACACGAGCTAGAAATTGAGTATTCACTGAAAGTCTGCAATACAAATTGTCTCCTGGGTTTGCAACAAGTCTCATGGCAAACTCCTTTTGGGACATGATAATGCCACATCTAAAAATTGGTCTGTGTGATAACAACTTAAATGTAAGCGGAGAAGATATCTGATAAGGAATATTTGCTACACACACATTGAAATAAGGCAGTTCACATTTAATAACATTTCCTTTAATGAACTGCAGCAGAATGGCACTGCTTGTGCCTTGTACCCTGCGCTGCAATTCCAGCACCATGCGAGGATCCAACTCGACTGCTATTACCTTCTTGATGATGCTGCGCTGCTGAGTTGTTCCCTTCATGAAATTTAAAACTAATGCATCCTCTTGTGGTGTTGGACTTTCGACACATCATGCACATTAGAATTTAAATCAATTTTATTACTGGCAGCTTTAACATCTGTGACATTCTTATTGGAACATGGCACTTCAATGACAGCATAAGATACCTCTGCCGTTTGCTTATTTTTTGCAAAGACACTTGATGGTTGAAGATCTTCTGCGCTTTCTCCTTTGGAAGCTCTCATCAAGCCATCACAGATGCCAGTATTTTCTGAAGAAAGTCTCCAAATATAAAATCGACCAACCTTGAAACTTGCAACATCTCTTTCAAATCTGTTTGAACCCGTTGAGTGGCGGTAGCTGTTAATGCAATCATCGGCACCTTTGGAAATTGAGTCTTCAAAATACCAAGCTTTTTATAATCAGGGCGAAAATCATGTCCCCATTGGCTACAGCAATGTGCCTCATCAACTGTACTAAAAATTGCAATTACCTGAGACTCTAGTGTCAAATAGTTTTCTTCACCTTTTCTCCTCTCTTCAAAAACTTCTGAGACCTCTGAATCATTTGATTCATCAACCTATGATCTCTTGCTTGATAAATCATTGATAGCTTTTATACATGATTTTATTTGTTCAAGAAAATGATGCAAGTCCTTCTTGTATGTGGGGACAAGTCAAAAATGACAAACTATAGAAAACCGCCGATTGACTTCTCCAAAGCGGCCCTCAACAACATGTTCGCTTTGCTTAATTTGAGACAACCGCAATTTCCATGTATCTTCAAGAAAAATTTGTCCACCAAACGCAGAAAACGTCTCTCCGTGCAACCACAACATCTTACCAAGTCTTCCTCCAATTTCAAGTGTAAAATAATTTGAACATTTGCTTCATCAAACTGTTCCCTCTCTTCTTGAATGTTGATGCGGCGACCATTGGCAACTGCCAGAGCAGCATTTACATTTTTAAGCTCTGCTCGCTTTTTCTCAGGCTCTTGAATCTCTCAAGTGTCATCAACAAGAAATAAGACTGTCATAAAGATTCAAGTGTGGACCTTCAGAAGTAACATGTTGCCTCTCGGGAGTTCTTCTAGGTTCAGTTGGCCGAAAAGCACTTGTTGCTGCAGATCCTTTCCAGCCTTTGAAAAATTTCATTTTCTTCAGTTATTATTGCTAGGTTTCTTGATTTCTCCATGGAACATATTTCATTTGGAACTATGGAGATGTTCAATTTTCTGTTAGTGTACTTCTGAATTAGTGTTTCAGGAACTTGTGTTGAAAATGGCATCAAGATTGCCACTGTTAATCTCAATACCAAGATTCAAACAATCTACCGATGCTCGATTTAACTTCTATCCTTATCCTCGGTTTGCATCACCATGATTTTGAATGAAAACTGCAAATGATAATACCAAAACCTTGAATGCAAATAAAGCCCTGCAAAACCACTACGTTATTTCCTTTTGGTATTTCTCTACAAGCCAATCTATTTGCTGCTAAACTCCTTCAAGCTGTTCCAACAGTCTTTCAAACTCTTTGTGCTCATCAAATGCCACCTTTTTGTTCTGGCTAAGTAGTCTCCTTCATTTTCATCTCCATCATGGCAGCAGACCTAGTTCTAGATTTACTTGACTGCTCAGCTTTCATCTTCACATCTTCAACACTATGATTTGTTTGCCTTTGTATTTAACAACATGTACCAATGCTCTGCTTGAATGTTCTCCCCCACTGTGATGGGAAACTTCTTGTGATATTTTATGCCTGATTTCTCTATTTTCTTCCTTCAAAATCTGAAGTTTGTTTTCATAAATGATCCACTATTGATCTGGAAATGACCTTACTCTGTTTTGTGCTTGTAGAAAAAATCCTCGGATAATATTGACAGCAGCTTCACCCTGTCAATAAACATTAGAAACCTTTAAGTGTATTATAATTAAAAATAAAGACAAATTGTGAACCCTCTTCTGACATGTTTCAGCTGATGGATAGGCACATGGAGGACATATTCGAGGAAATGATGTATGTAATTTGGAAACTTCCTGTGAAAATATATTTCTATGGTTTCTCTTAAACTAATTACATTCAAGCTTGAGAAATTTCTGGAATAAAAACATCTTTAAAACTTCCCTCTGACCTGCTGGCCTTAAACCATAGACCTAATGACCAGGTTTAACTCTTTTCTTATCATTGGACAAAAACCAGACTGTAAATGATGAGAAATGAACTTTAGTGAATTTGACTCTGACAGAGGACTGACAAGACTGAGTCTAACATTGGCTCCAATGGGGATGGCAGCTGCCGCTTCTTGGAGGTGCCAAGAACAGCAGATCTTTGGGAAATGGGAGACGGTGCCTCCATCCATTGGGCAATGGGAATCATTATTTCGACGGACAACACAACAACACGAGACTTTTGACTCATTTATGGTGAAACTTATTTGAAATAATTGAAAAGCCGGCTAGAAAGCAGAAGTAAAAGCGCTAATGGCCAGGACAAAATGCTGCCTTTTTGGCTGCTTATTTAATTCCTACTGCGAGTCCATGGATAAAGTAATGCGCAATGCCGGGTCAGCCATTCAAGTAAATCCCCGAAAGAATCTTTGCTTTGGAGGTGCTTCGACGGATCACGGATACGGTCTTGGCAGCCCTACATCACACATAATGAGCACAGTTTATGTAATAGACGACAGTCTATGATTAAACTAAAAAACATTTCCATGTATGCCGCAATAGGATCGCGAAAGCCAGACTCCGTTTGCTGCCCCAACTCTGCAATACATACCTCCAGCTGCACACTGTCAATGCAATCATCCACAGGTAACTCTATTGTTTCTTGTTTTGAAGGAGGGAGAGTTTCCAAGAACTTTTTGGGGTCTCAGAAATCGTATGACTGGATCTGATCATTTAAACACTGAATCTCCTTCTCAATTATTTCAACAATTAACTCACAGAACCTAGTTTTAGCTTCAAGAGGAAACTTCGGAGATTTCAAACATTGAAGCAAGACATTGAGAAATTCTTCATTAATTTCAAAATCTGCTAACTGATCTCTAACCTCTTTTATTTCCTGATGAGGTTTACCATACCCTACGATTGCATGGAGTGGATCGGAGTGCGCCTTTGGAGATCTACGGATGAAATTTGGAGTCAACGGGTGAATGTTTCGGCCCAGCCATATGTGTGTGCTGTCCACCATCGACGATCGAATCTGAACTTTGTCATCGCTACGGGGAAGACGTCCCACGGTATGGTATCCCATATGTTAGCGCTCGAATCTGCCTCAGGCTAAGGAAGGCAAAACTCGAGGCAACATCAAACGAAGCTCAGCCTCATAGCTAGCCCTACGAGGACAGGAGAGGGCTCTCTCCAGCCAATCTCGATAAAATGAGCAATAAGGTGCGAGATGACTTAAAATGGGAACTGATTTTAGGCTAGTAAATAGATAGGAAAGGGTTTTTTGATAAATGGATGAATTTTCTGGGCAGTGTGGGATCAAGAACAGCGTGAGCAGAGATTTAATCAAAGGCACAGATTATTCCATAAGGCGAGGTAGGAGTGAAGTTTAACAATTAATTTGAAATTAAATGGAATGTAAAGACTGCTTAAGAAAGCTGAAAAGGGCATTTAACAATGAATCCCTTTCTAACAGAAGAAAATACACAAATCCTGAATGCTCCTTCAAGGCAGAGCAAATAAATTGGATTCTACCTATCTTACTGCAAAAGCATCCAGTGAACTGATTATGAATGAAATGTAAAACAACAGATATATGAGACAAAAGAAAAAAACATTCGCCTAAACTCACACCACGGGGGATCTTATGAACCGGTACGTCCTTGGTATTCTCAGTTGAACTGTACAATGAAACTCTGATTTATTCTCCCCACACCTCTGCCAGAACTCTCCAACCATTACAAATGATTTTTCATACAATAAATAAGCTCAAGAAAACAGATCGACCCAAAACAAGGGCGCTGTTTCACCTGAAATTACAAAAATAGAGAAAGAGCTGTCCATCTACTCTAAAGACAAAACAACGTTACTTTGCAAATCTCTGATGACCAATGAAAAGGCAAGAGCTATATCGTGTATCCCTTTAAATTATTAACTAAAGTCATAAATAGACAATACGCTCCTATTTCTCTGCTGTGACAGATGTCTCCATTTTTTTCCTATTCAATTATGCCCCAATTTAGCACCACCTTAGCATTCTTCATCTAGGGCGAGGCTTAGAACCGGTTCAGAATGAAATTTAACGGAAGTAGCAGGTGTCCTTGGATTCCTTAAATCTCACCAAGCAAGGTTTCGATCCTCATACCCTACTAAAACATTTGAGAATCCGTGTGGCTTGGGTGAAAAGTGTCGAATAACCATGTATAATTTTCCTTGACGAGCTTAGATGTGGTGAAGACATTGTATCTATGAGAATGATGTACATGGAACATCGTTGATCGACTCAGGCCTCCTGTTTACAACAAGATTTCTCCTTTCACTTCTATTTCTCTGACCCGCTCAGGACTGCAACAAGAACAACTTTTCCACTTTTGACATGAAAGCACAATCGATGGAGCTGAATAAGCTTCTGCTACAGCCTAGACATAATGAATCACATACAAGCTTCCCAATACAAAAGTAACCAAATACCAACAGCAGATGCTTTTCCTGGTCTTGACTTGAATTCTGGATGGAACTGGACCCCAACAAAATAAGGATTGGCTCGTAATTCCAGTATCTCCATACGTTCACGGTTTTCATCCTTGTTCACAAACAGTAGCCCACCTTGTTCAAGCTTTTTCAACCATAGCAGGGTTAACCTCATATCTATGCCGATGTCGCTCATCCATACAATTAACTTTTTGGTATAACTTTGCCGTGATGCAATTCGCACTTTTTCCATAACTGAGGAATCAACTTTTGGAGGAGGCCTGAAATTGTTCTTGCCAACTTTCAAGAGATGTGAAACACGAGCTAGAAATTGAGTATTCACTGAAAGTCTGCAATACAAATTGTCTCCTGGGTTTGCAACAAGTCTCATGGCAAACTCCTTTTGGGACATGATAATGCCACATCTAAAAATTGGTCTGTGTGATAACAACTTAAATGTAAGCGGAGAAGATATCTGATAAGGAATATTTGCTACACACACATTGAAATAAGGCAGTTCACATTTAATAACATTTCCTTTAATGAACTGCAGCAGAATGGCACTGCTTGTGCCTTGTACCCTGCGCTGCAATTCCAGCACCATGCGAGGATCCAACTCGACTGCTATTACCTTCTTGATGATGCTGCGCTGCTGAGTTGTTCCCTTCATGAAATTTAAAACTAATGCATCCTCTTGTGGTGTTGGACTTTCGACACATCATGCACATTAGAATTTAAATCAATTTTATTACTGGCAGCTTTAACATCTGTGACATTCTTATTGGAACATGGCACTTCAATGACAGCATAAGATACCTCTGCCGTTTGCTTATTTTTTGCAAAGACACTTGATGGTTGAAGATCTTCTGCGCTTTCTCCTTTGGAAGCTCTCATCAAGCCATCACAGATGCCAGTATTTTCTGAAGAAAGTCTCCAAATATAAAATCGACCAACCTTGAAACTTGCAACATCTCTTTCAAATCTGTTTGAACCCGTTGAGTGGCGGTAGCTGTTAATGCAATCATCGGCACCTTTGGAAATTGAGTCTTCAAAATACCAAGCTTTTTATAATCAGGGCGAAAATCATGTCCCCATTGGCTACAGCAATGTGCCTCATCAACTGTACTAAAAATTGCAATTACCTGAGACTCTAGTGTCAAATAGTTTTCTTCACCTTTGCTCCTCTCTTCAAAAACTTCTGAGACCTCTGAATCATTTGATTCATCAACCTGTGATCTCTTGCTTGATAAATCATTGATAGCTTTTATACATGATTTTATTTGTTCAAGAAAATGATGCAAGTCCTTCTTGTATGTGGACAAGTTTAAAATGAAAAACTGTAGAAACTGCCGATTGACTTCCTCCAAAGCGTCCTCAACAGCATGTTCGCTTTGTTTAATTTGAGACAATTGCAATTTCCATGTATCTTCAAGAAAATTTGTCCAAGCATTCACAACGCTGGCTTCTATCTTCCGTGCGGCCACAGATCTTACCAAGTCTTCTTCCTCCAATTTCAAGTGTAAAATAATTTGAACATTTGCTTCATCAAACTATTCCCTCTCTTCTTGAATGTTGATGCGGCGACCATTGGTAGCTGCCAGAGCAGCATTTACATTTTTAAGCTCTGCTCGCTTTTTCTCAAGCTCTTGAATCTCTGTTGCCAATTCACCAGCAGTCACACTGGTTGCAGCATCCAAGTGTGGACCTTAAGAAGTAACATGTTGCCTCTCGGGAGTTCTTCTAGGTTCAGCTGGCCGAAAAGCACTTGTTGCTGCAGATCCTTTCCAGCCTTTGACAAATTTCATTTTCTTCAGTTATTATTGCTAGGTTTCTTGATTTCTCCATGGAACATATTTCATTTGGCACTGTGGAGATGTTCAATTTTCTGTTAGTGTACTTCTGAATTAGTGTTTCAGGAACTTGTGTTGAAAATGGCATCAAGATTGCCACTGTTAATCTCAATACCAAGATTCAAACAATATACCGATGCTCGATTTAACTTCTATCCTTATCCTCGGTTTGCATCACCATGATTTTGAATGCAAACTGCAAATGATAATACCAAAACCTTGAATGCAAATAAAGCCCTGCAGAACCACTACGTTATTTCCTTTTGGTATTTCTCTACAAGCCAATATATTTGCTGCTGAACTCCTTCAAGCTGTTCCAACAGTCTTTCAAACTCTTTGTGCTCATCAAATGCCACCTTTTTGTTCTGGCTAAGTAGTCTCCTTCATTTTCATCTCCATCATGGCAGCAGACCTAGTTCTAGATTTACTTGACTACTCAGATTTCATCTTCACATCTTCAACACTATGATTTGTTTGCCTTTGTATTTAACAACATGTACCAATCCTCTCCTTGATGGTTCTCCCCCACTGCGCTGGGAAACTTATTGTGATATTTTATGCCTGATTTCTCTATTTTCTTCCTTCGAAATCTGAAGTTTGTTTTCATAAATGATCCACTGTTGATCTGGAAATGACCTTACTCTGTTTTGTGCTTGTAGAAAAAATCCTCGGATAATATTGACATGACTTCACCCTTTCAAAATAAACATTAGAAACTAGAGTGTATTATGATAAAAACTAGACAAATTGTGAACCCTCTTCTGACATGTTTCAGCTGATGGATAGGCACATGGAGGACATATTCGAGGGAAATGATGTGTGTAATTTGGAAACTTTCTGTGAAAAGATATTTCTATGGTTTCTCTTAAACTAATTACATTCAAGCTTGAGAAATTTCTGGAATAAAAACATCTTTAAAACTTCCCTCTGACCTGCTGGCTTTAAACCATAGACCTAATGACCAGGTTTAACTCTTTGCTTATCATTGGACAAAAACCAGACTGTAAATGATGAGAAATGAACTTTAGTGAATTTGACTCTGACAGAGGACTGACAAGACTGAGTCTAACATTGGCTCCAATGGGGATGGCAGCTTCCGCTTCTTGGAGGTGCCAAGAACTGCAGATCTTTGGGAGAGCAGACAGTGCCTCCATCCATTGGGCAATGGAATCCATTATTTCGACAGACAACACGAGACTTTCGACTCATTTATGGACTGAAACTTGACTGAAATGATTGAAAAACTGACTCGGAAAACTTAAAACTAAAACTGTAATGAAACTGGAACAAAATACTGCCTTTTGGCTGCTTATTTATTTACAAAATATACCCTACTTTGCTGCAGAGCCAATAGATCAAGTAATATTGTAATGCCAGATCAACCATTCAAGTAACTGTGACAAGGATGCTGCTTGAGAGTGCCTCCAACAGGACATAGATGTAATTTCTGGCAGCCATATATGCACATAATGAGTCTGGTTATGTAAAACATAATTTGATCTATCATTTAAACCGAAAAACATTTCCATGTACGTTGCAATGGGATCGCAAAAGCCAGACTCAGTTTTCTGCCCCAACTCCGCAATACATACTTCCAGCTGCACACTATCAATGCAAACATCCACATGTAACTCTATGGTTTCTTGTTTTGAAGGAGGAAGAGTTTCCAAGAACTTTTTGGGATCTCGAAATTCATATAATTGGATCTGATCATTTAAATATTGAATCTCTTTCTCAAATATTTCAACAAATAACTCACAGACACCAGTTTTAGCTTCAAGAGGAAACTTCGGAGATTTCAAACATTGAAGCAAGACAGTGAAAAATTCTTCATTAATTTCAAAATCCACTAACTGATTTCTAACTTCTTTTATAGCTTCACGCAGCGCAGGGTTTGCCACATACCCTACCATTGCATGAGTGGATCAGCGAGCACTAGAATCTCTGGATTGAGCTGGAGTCGCCAGGTGAATGTTTCAGCCTTCATATGTGTCTGACTTCTATCCACCATCAGCAATCAGATCTGCAACTTGATTTCATGTACTGGGGCAAGACAATCTACAAGTCGAGTGTCACATCAACAACAACCATCTTCCCCAGTATGGTTGCCACTATGTTAGCGCTCGAATCTACCCTAGGCTGAAATAAGCTAAAACTCAAGGCAACATCAAACCAAGCTCAGCCTCGTAGCTTGCCCTACGAGGACATGAGAGGGCTCTCTCCAGTCAATCTCGATAAAATGAGCAATAAGGTGCGAGATGACTAAAAATGGGAACTGATTTTAGGCTAGTAAATAGATATGAAAGAGTTTTTTAATAAATGACTGGTTTTTCTGGGCAGCATGGGATCAAGAACAGCATGAGCAGAGATTTAATCAAAGGTGCAGATTATTCCATAAGGCAAGATAGGAGTGAAGCTTAACAATTAAATTGAAATTAAATGGAATGGCGAGACTGTTTAAGAAAGTTGAAAAGGGCATTAAACAATGAATCCTTTCCAACAAAAGAAAATTATACAAATACTGAACGCTCCTTCAAAGCAGAGAAAATAAATTGGATTCTACCTCTCTTACTGCATAAGCTTTCAGTTTGAAACGATTATGAATGAAATGAAAAACATAACAAGATACATATGAGACAAAAGAAAAACATTCGTTGAACTCACACCACAGGGATCTTATGAACCAGAGCTGCGTCCTTCCATTATTCCTCCGTTGAACTGTACAATGAAACTCTGATTTATTCTTCCCACACCTCTGCCAGAACTCTCCCCTATTACAAATGATTTTTCATACAATAAATAAGCTCAAGAAAACAGATCGACCCAAAACAAGGGCGTTGTTTCACCTGAAATTACAAAAATAGAGAGAGATTCATCAATTTGTTCTAAAAGCATAACTACGTTACATTTTCCACTTTCCAATCTCTAATGACCAATGAAAAGGCAAGAGCTGTATCATGTATCCCTTTAAATTATTAACTAAAGGCATAAATAGACAATATGCTTCTATTTCTCTGCTGTGACAGATGTCTCCATTTTGTTCCTATTCAATTATGCCCCAATTTAGCACCACCTCAGCATTCTTCATCTAGGGCGAGGCTTAGAACCGGTTCAGAATGAAATTTAGCGGAAGTAACAGGTGTCCTTGGATTTCTTAAATCTCACAAAGCAAGGCTTCCATCCTCCTACCCTACTAAAACATTTAAGAATCTGTATGACTTGGGTGAAAAGAATGTTTGAATAGCCATATATAATTTTCCTTGACCAGAACTTAGATGTGGTGAAGACACTGTATCTGCAAGAGAATGATGCTTTGCATGAACATCCAGCAGTCGACTCAGGCCTCATGTTTGCAACAAGATTTCTCCTTTCACTTTTATTTCTCTGACGCGCTCGGAAATTTGCACCTTAAAACATTTTTTCCACTTTTGAGATGAAAGCACAATCGATGGTAAGACTAAGCTTTAACCCGGACATGGTGCATGCAAGCTTCCCCATGCAAAAGTAACCAAATACCAACATCGGATACTTTTCTTGGTCTTGACTTAGTTCTAGATGGAGACGGACCCCAAAAAATAAGGATTGGCCTCGTAATTCCAGTCTCCATCGTTCATGGCTTTCATTCTTGTTCCTAAACGTGCTTCCCTGTGTTCAATTTTCCAACCATAGCGAGTTAACCTCATATCTATGCCGATGTATCATCCATGCAATTAACTTTACGGTATAACTTTAGTGATGCAATCCGCACTTTTCCATAACTGAGGAATCAACTTTTGGAGGAGGCTTGAAATTGTTCTTGCCAACTTTCAAGAGATGTGAAACACGAGCTAGCAATTGAGTCTTCACTGAAAGCCTGCAATACAAATTGTCTCCTGGATTTGCAACAAGTCTCATGGAAAACTCCCTTTGGAACATGATAATGGCACATCTAAAAATTGGTCTGTGTGATAACAATTTAAATGTAAGCGGAGAAGATATCTGATAAGGAAAATTTTCTACACACACATTGAAATAAGGCAGTTCACATTTAAGAACATCTCCTTGAATGACCTGCAGCAGAATGGCACTGCTTGTGCCTTGTACCCTGCACTGCAATTCCAGCACCATGCGAGGATCCAACTCGACTGCTATTACCTTCCTGATGACGCTGCGCTGCTGAGTTGTTCCCTTCATGAAATTTAAAACTGATGCATCCTCTTGTGGTGTTGGAATTTTGACACATCATGCACATTTGAATTTAAATCAATTTCTTACTAGCGACTTCAAATCTATGACATTCTTATTACTGAACATAGCACTTCATGTGTGACATTAGATATCGTTTGCTTACTTTTTGCAAAGCCACTTGATGGTTGAAAGATATTCCTGCCTTTCTCCTCTGAAGCTCTATTCCATTGTCATGAGATGGGAATTATGCGAAGAAAGTCTCCAAATATAAAATCGACCAACCTTGGAAACTTGCAACATCTCTTTCAAATATTTTGAACCCGTTGAGTTGCGGTAGATGTTAATGCAATCATCAGCACCTTTGGAAATTGAGTCTTCAAAATACCAAGATTTTTATAATCAGGGCGAAAATCATGTCCCCATTGGCTACAACAATGTGCCTCATCAACTGTACTAAAAATTGCAATTACCTGAGACTCTAGTGTCAAATAGTTTTCTTCTTACTTACTATATCCTCTCTTTAGAATATTGAGACCTACAAGGATGTTGTATATTTCATCTAACTGTGATCTACTGCAGTAAATCATTGATAGCTTTTATACATGATTTTATTTGTTCAATAGGAAATGATCCTTGCAGAAGTCCTTCTTGTATGTGGACAAGGTTGAAACTAATAGCGCAAAACTGTGGTTGACTTCCTCAAGCATCCTCAACAACATGTTCGCTTTGTTTAATTGGAACAATACATGTTGATACGGGCGAGCCTGCAATACCCAGGATTTCCATATTCATGCATATAAAAACATGCACCTCAAACAATTACCCAATTCAACTTCAATACACGGAAATTTTCACCCACTGGCAATCTCAACTAATATGCAGAAACTTATCTTTCAATTCTTGGCAAACTCAAACAACTTAATTCGCGGAAACTATCTTCAATAAATGGTTCAAAACCCACAACCCAACCATCTCCTCTGTTCAAAGGTTTCAATAGCATTAAAAACCCCTTATACAAGTCTTATAATGACTTTTAACAACCGTCAGTTTCATTGTTTTATTTTAAAACCCCAATGCTTCTCATTTAATCATGTGCTCAATTCAACAACCTTCATGCCCTTTCCAAACTCAATACAATCTGAACTTTTAACTTGAGGCAGAAGTAAAATCAAACACTAATCAATCCAATAATTCCATTCACATATGGCTGGATTTTAATTCAAATAAAAGAATGCGTTTATACTTATCAACCGGAAAATTCACACCACGGCCCAATAGATTTCATGCATTCTGATACCAATGAAATCTCATACTGCTAATAACAATTGCCACCACATTAATTTTTGGACCAATGTATTTAGATTTTCCAATCGGATTCTCACCTTACTGTTGCTGGATTTTAAAGTGATCAAGATGAATATTTGTCAATGCCAAGTACGTAACAACCATTTCAAGTTGCAGTATGTGCGCCCTTGCAAGCTTACTCAATCATAGACATTCGATTATAATCAAATTCCAGTGTTTCTCAAAGTGCTGAATTCTTAGTTATAACTTACCATTTTCCCGGCATTCGTTCCAGCACTGTATTATATGTGCTAGGCCAATTTCCACATACGCTTTTCTCCATTCACTGCTACTTCAATTTAACTGCATCAAATTTTGAATCCCGCCTTGTCGATCC
Organism: Pinus albicaulis; assembly: GCA_034641835.2. Lineage (NCBI taxonomy): Eukaryota > Viridiplantae > Streptophyta > Pinopsida > Pinales > Pinaceae > Pinus > Pinus albicaulis. Next base: position 36,130 of record JAXQQM020077781.1, on the reverse strand, counting down.
ATATTAAATTACACATTTTTAATTGCTGGTGAAGTATTTGTATATTTGATTTATATTCATCGCTGCTCTGTTTTTATAGATCTGTATTCCAATTAGTTTCAACGCTAACTCAGAACCTGTGCCCACGATTTCACTGTGTATTTAACATTCTATTCGAACTCCAAATTCTGGGTTTTCCAATTCATTTAATTTAGTTATGCATTAAAGTGGTTACAGTTCATACCTTTGTGCTCAACAGGAAATCAAATCGTGTGATAGCACTTAATTAATCGAACCTGTAAATGCACAGTGAAACTCTGTAAGAATTCAATTCTAGCCAGGGTCCAACTGAAAAAGGAACTCTGCGTACTTTGCATTGGTTAACCACTGCAACTTTGCCTCCAGTTCGATTTCAAACCTGCGCTATTGACACACATTAACCATTAAAATGTAACTTGCTATACTATTTGACTTCAACATTGCAAATCGACTTTTTAAAATTCCCATCTGCACATCTGCATTTAACAAATACTGTTTCATCGATTTTTGATTCAATTATAACCCTCTGCGTACATTTAAGAAGATTCAAAATGCCGAGTTCTATGTTGGAAAAAAAACCCCTCTTTGTTAATGTGTTTGCCACAACTCGACTTATTAAAATTAAATCGATTCTCCAGAATTAAATCGATTCTTCAACGTTTTTCAAAGTTAATTCGAGCTTTCTTGGTTTATTATGAAGCTCACAGCTTCACTGGCGGTCTCTTCCTTTCATTACAGATCGATATACACAACCATTCACTCAACAATAATAAACTCTCACATGGATTTAACAAGTGACCTATTAATATCAATCCTTCCAGCTATTGAGTATAAATCGATCTTACAATTTCTCATATTGCACATGTCTTTCAGTTGATCTCTCCAATGACCGATACCTCAATTTATACACATCCAACTTTCACAATCAACCAATGTATACACATATATAATCTGAAACAAAACAAATTACTTACAAACTTTTGTTGGCCAGACATTCGGAATTGATGGCCCTCTACAAACTGCCCGAAGGCGTCCAAGCAGAAAACCTCTCACTCTCTACTCACACTCACTCACAATCTCTCCTCATGCCCTTGAGGCTTTGATGAATTTATACAATTTTTAAAATGATCTAATTAAATGCTCAATCCCCTTAATATCTCAACAAATCCTATTATATCTCAACATCCCTAAAAGATAGATTCTTATCCCTAAGACTTAGAAATTAATTCCAACTTAGGCTCCATCATTAATTCTAAATAATCTAGAAACTAATTTCTCTCACATTTACAAATTCTCACAAATGGTTAATTAAAATATAATTAATCACTCAAAATAATATTAATATTTACATTTCTTCAAAACATGAAACCCCCTAGCTTAGATAAAATATAAGGTGTTTTTCGGAGCTAATGCTCCTGCTGTCCGGTAATTTCCATGTCTTCAAGAGAAAATTTGTAAGCATTCCTAGCGGCCACATCTTAGTGCGGCCACGAATGTACAAGTCTTCTTCCTCCAATTTCAAGTGTAAAATAATTTGAACATTTGCTTCATCAAACTATTCCCTCTCTTCTTGAATGTTGATGCGGCGACCATTGGCAGCTGCCAGAGCAGCATTTACATTTTTAAGCTCTGCTCGCTTTTTCTCAAGCTCTTGAATCTCTGTTGCCAATTCACCAGCAGTCACACTGGTTGCAGCATCCAAGTGTGGACCTTCAGAAGTAACATGTTGCCTCTCGGGAGTTCTTCTAGGTTCAGCTGGCCGAAAATCACTTGTTGCTGCAGATCCTTTCCAGCCTTTGACAAATTTCATTTTCTTCAGTTATTATTGCTAGGTTTCTTGATTTCTCCATGGAAAATATTTCATTTGGCACTGTGGAGATGTTCAATTTTCTGTTAGTGTACTTCTGAATTAGTGTTTCAAGAACTTGTGTTGAAAATGGCATCAAGATTGCCACTGTTAATCTCAATACCAAGATTCAAACAATATACCGATGCTCGATTTAACTTCTATCCTTATCCTCGGTTTGCATCACCATGATTTTGAATGCAAACTGCAAATGATAATACCAAAACCTTGAATGCAAATAAAGCCCTGCAGAACCATTACGTTATTTCCTTTTGGTATTTCTCTACAAGCCAATCTACTTGCTGTTGAACTCCTTCAAGCTGTTCCAACAGTCTTTCAAACTCTTTGTGCTCATCAAATGCCACCTTTTTGTTCTGGCTAAGTAGTCTCCTTCATTTTCATCTCCATCATGGCAGCAGACCTAGTTCTAGATTTACCTGACTGCTCAGCTTTCATCTTCACATCTTCAACACTATGATTTGTTTGCCTTTGTATTTAACAACATGTACCAATGCTTTCTCGATGGTTCTCCCCACCGCGCTCGGGAAACTTCTTGTGATATTTGCGCCCCATTTCTCTATTTTCTTCCTTCGAAATCAAGTTTATTTTCATAAATGATCCACCGTTGATCCGAAATGACCTTACTCTCGTTTTGTTCTTGTATAAAAAATCATCTGATAATATTGACATGACTTCAATTCTTCAAAATAAACATTGAGTCTGATTGTATTATGATAAAAACTAGACAAATTGTGAACCCTCTTCTGACATGTTTCAGCTGATGGATAGGCACATGGAGGACATATTCGAGGGAAATGATGTGTGTAATTTGGAAACTTCCTATGAAAAGATATTTCTATGGTTTCTCTTAAACTAATTACATTCAAGCTTCGAGAAAATTTCCTCTGAATAAAAACATGTTTAAAACTTCCCTCCGACCCTGCGGGCCTTAAACCATAGACCTAATGGACCTGGGGCTGAATCTCTTTATCACTGACAAAACCAAACATCAGAATGACGAGAAATGAACTCGAACTCCATTGACTCGACAAAGGATCGACAAGACCGAGTCTAATAGTTCTATGCTTCTATGGGTAGACTTTTCAGTGAGTTCTCTTATCATCCTCTCTTGTTTCTCACTAGGTTTTAACAAACTTTCATTGTTGTTTCTAAGATAATTCAATTCTTGTTGCAAATTCCGGATAACATCTATAAATTGAGATGTTTGTGGGTTACTTCCATTACCCAATTGCACATATAATTTTATCAAATGTGATGGCTGGAGGGGAATTTTCCCCCATTCTGTTGAGTACGTAGGTACCTTATTAACCATACAAATCGTTATCAATATCTCATGTTTCTAATTATTCAATATTTCATTTTAAGAGGATGGGTCATTCCAAGCCCAATGTTGAAACTGGAGCTCTAATACCATTTTTCATATCCCTATTGCACCATATATATATATATATATATATATATATATATATATATATATATATATATATATATATTATTGACATAGTAACTGCTTTGTAAATTTTCACCTGAACTAATATTATACATTATGTGTATGGGTTTCACAACTTTCTAAGACCTTAGGAATATGTGGTTTCTCTTTTGTTCTACATTAGTACTTGCTGATCTAATTCTTAACTCAGTGTTTCCCTCTATATTTTCACACTATAATATGTGAACTATAAATATGGGCTTAGTGTATAATACATTTTTACCTAAACTTAGTTTTCTCACATTAATATAAACCAAGGGATGCTAATTGATAAACACTATACACTTGTTTTACCCTAACTCTCAAGTTTGAATGTATATTGTAAGATCACCTATCTGATACCCTAAGTTTTCATGTCATGGCTAGAAAATTGTATATTACAGAGCAATGGAACATATAATTATATGCAGAAATACAAACACAGTAAACATATCAAATAAGAGAGACACATATATGTGTGGTTCATCCAACTTGAGCTAATCGACGAAGAAACAACCAGTCCTTCCTTTATATTATCCAGCAAAATGAAGAGACACAACCTACAACAGATCCGTTGTAGTTTCCTCTACTCTCTCACATAGTCCCCCTTTTTCTTTTTTCCAACAGAATACATACAACCGTAATACCATACCTCATACAACAGAGGGGTTGTATTTTAGGGAAAAAAACCCTAAATCAAACATAACTTCTGCCTTCAGATCATCTGTCTAATGAATGGCCCAGATTGACTACGAAAATACAATATTTTAGAAGGAAATTTTACATCTATTTTTAGCTTCAGGGGTGCTGCCCCCGAATCCCCGCCAAGGGACTGCTGGGGCCCGGAGCCCCCAACCAGGGGGGATGCCCCCCCCTCGAACCCCAGCAGGGGAGGAAATTCCCCCGCGTGGAGGTGTGTACAGTCTTCCTAGGGTATACATCTGAAAAACACAAAATACCTCTAAATCAAGATACAATCGGGCTCCACACCCAATAATCTCCCACTTGGATACAGATTGTAGCAACTCCACTGCTACTTCATTTGCTAGATAATGACTCCACTTTGAACCTAGCTATTTCTCATCTTCATCATCATAATTGAAGACAAATTGAATCTGATTAGAACCTCAGTTTCTCCCTAGTTACAACTTTTGTTAACATATCTGCAGGATTCTGACTAGTGTGTATCTTTTCCAGCTTCAATTGTCCATCTTCCAACACTGACCATATGAAATGGTACTTGAGTTGTATGTGTTTAGTCTTTGATTTAAATGATGAGTTCTTTGCAAGATGATTTTGCTCTGGTTGTCACTGTATAACCTTCCCATCTCCTGCTTCTTACCAAATTCATCCATAAACCTTTGTAACCAAATCATTTCTTTACTAGCCTCTGTAGCAACAACATATTCTTATTTTGTGGTTTAAAGTACAACAACACTTTGCAATTTCAAAACCCAACTGACAGTTGTTCCACCTACATTAAATACATACCTTGTAGTGCTCGTTTTGTTATCTTTATCACCTACTATATTTGCATCAACATATCTCTGTAGAGAAATGTTTGAACCACCAAAGCATAATGCTTGATTTGTGGTACCTCTAAAATACCTGTGAATCCATTTCACCTCCATCCAATTCTCTTTTCCTGGATTTTTCATATACCTTCTTACAACTCCCATTGCATGTGAAATATCATTCCTTGTGCAAACCATTGTATACATTAAGCTTCCAACTATTGATGCATATGGAAGTTTAGACATATAGTCCATTTATTCTTGGGTCTTAGGGTACATCTCCTTACTAAGTTTGAAATGGCTAGCCAAAGGTCTACTAACTAGTTTTTCATTTTTCATATTAAATATTTCCAACACCTTTTGTATGTACTCATTCGAGAGAATGTTAATTTGTGATTTTTCTTGTCTCTAGTTATTCTCATAGCAAGGATTTGTTTTGAAGATCCCAAATCCTTCATTGAAAATGAATCTACCAATTTTCATTTGAGTACATTTATTTCCTACACATTAGACCCTGCAACAAGCATATCATCTACATACAATAACAATATAATATAGTTCCCATCATTTTTCTTTTTCAAAGAAACACAATGATCAAAGTGACATCTAGTATAACCTTGTTCAAACATAAACCTATCAAACTTTAGATACCACTGCCTCAGAGCTTATTTTAAGCCATAAAATCTCTTCTTCAACCTACACACTAATTTTTCCTTCACTTTGAGCTCATATCCTTGTGGTTGTTTCATATAGATCTCTTCCTCCAAATCTCCAAGGAGAAAGTTTGTATTTACATCTAACTGTTCAATATACAAATATTCCGTTGCTACAAGACTTAAAATAGTTTTGATTGAAGTCCTTTTAAAAATAGGATAAAATATTTCATCAAAGTCAATACATTTCTTCTGTGCAAACCCCTTCACCACAAGTCTAGCTTTGTACCTCTATTTTCCTCCATTTTCTTCCTTCAACCTGTAAACCCATTTAATCTGCAATGTCATTTTACCTGCAGACAGCCTGACTAAGTCCCAAGTCTAGTTATGTGCCAAGGAGTCCATCTATTCTTTCATGGCTAGCTCCCACTTCTTCTTGGTTTCTACCTATATTGCTTCTTCATAACATTCTAGTTCACCAAAATCAATGAAAAATACATACTATAATGAAGAAGAGTATCGTTCAGGGGGTCTACTTATCCTTGTAGATCTTCTGACACCACTTTTACGTGTTTTGGGTGCATGTTTCTGTTGTGCTGGTTTTTGTTGTTGTGGTTGTTGATTATTATTATTTTTAGGCACATTTACCTTTTCTGTGATCTCATCAAGAATTGTGTATTCTTTATTTTCTTTTTCCTGAAACTGGTCCTTATACATGACCTTTTCATTGAATATTACATCTCTGCTCCTAATGATTTTTTTATTTTCACAATCATATAAGAGATAACCAAAATCACAATAAAGGTACATTTCTTTGATTTTTCCTCAAGCTTTGTTCTATTTTCTTTATTAATATGGACAAATGCCTCACGACGAAAAGGCTTTAAAAAGGAGTAGTTTACCTTTTTACCTGTCCATGCCTCCTCTGGAATACCACCATCCAAAGAACTTGAAGGCCCTCTATTTATTAGATAAAAAACAATATCTACAACATCTACCAAAAATTGTAAAAGCAATCTTGCATCTAATCTCATGCACCTTGCACACTCCATGATTGCCTATTCATCCTTTCTGACACACCATTTTCCTGTGGTGTTCTTCGAATTGTCTTCTCTCTACGAATTACATGCTTTGAACAGTACCTATCAAACTCTTTGCTACAATATTCACCTCCATTGTCTGATATGAGACATTTCAACTTCTTTCTTGTCTTAATCTCAACCAAAGCTTTCCATTTCTTGAAAGTATAAAATACATCAAATGTATTCTGAATACAATAATCCAATTTTTTCTGGTTGCATCATCTATAAAAGTAACATAATAATGAGATCCACCGAGAGATGACACCTGAGAAGGTCCCCATACATCTGTATGCACAAGCTATAATTTTTCACTCTTCTTTTCTTTCCCAACTCTAACAAATCTAAATCTCTTATGTTTTCCATAAACACAATTCTCACATAAATCCAAATCAATATTTTTCAAACCTGGCAATAAATTTCTTGAGTGAAGAATCTTCATCCCCTTCTCACTCATGTGTCTGAGCCTATGATACCATAATGTTGCATATGTTCCTGTGGAGTTTAAATCATTAACACAATTAGAAATACCATTAGATAAATACAATGTACCAACCTGTTCTCCTTCTTCTATTACCAAGGCTCCTTTAGTGACCTTCCATGTTTTATCTTTCACAACCTTCATCCCCTAACTACCCTGTTGAAATCAGACTTTTCTTTAGATATGGAACATGACTTACCTCCTTTAATAACCATTGGTTTCCATTCTACTGTTTTACAGGAACTTTACCCACTCCAACGATTTTACAAGGTTTATCATCACCCACCGAGGCATCAATAACATTTTCTAATGAAATAATCAAAGCATATTGCAAGAAATCACCTGTCATATTCACTTCATGATTGTTTTCTTGTTGTGTGTCTCCTTCTTTTCCTTTCCGAGACTTACAGGCTTTCTTCAGGCGTCATTTCTTCCCGCATTTCTAGCCCACTATCCCCGATCTGAACTTGGATATGCCTTTCCTTTCTTTACTATGATATCATGTGTGCTTTCCTCTTTCTATTTTTCTTCCCCTAGTCTCTGCACTCAAAGCATTACCCAATGTCTCACCGGAGCTTTTCCATCACATTTCCTCGCTAAGGATAGCACCGACAACATCATAAAAATTTAAAGTACTAGATCCAAAGAGAGAGTTACTAATGGCCATAACTAAACCATTCCAACTTTCTAGCAATGAGAGTAGAAATAACAAATCCCTAACGTAATCATCAAAGTTTACCCCTACAGGACTTAGTTGACTGGTAACCATATTAAATTCATTTAAATAGTCAGCAATAGATCCACCTTCTGAAATTTAAATACTAAATAAATGCTTCATAAGAAATACCTTATTTGAGGTGGAGGGTTTTTCATATAGTCTGGCCAATGCGGTCATTAAACCCTATGTTGCCGTTTCCTTCGAAATATTAAAGGCTACCGACGCTGCCAGGAACAAATGTATTGTTCCAAGTGCCTTTCTGTCGAGAATTTCCCATTCTTTGTCTTTGATACTCGACAAATTCTTTGTTTTTAGGCTCGATGGTAGGTACAAATATTTCTTATACTGATAATCTTCCATCTGCATCTTCGATAGTGAGTAGTTTTGGCCGTTAAAGTTCTCGACCCTAAACCTGCCATCTTTCGCCATTTCTCCCACTCAAACCAGGAACTCTTCTTTCCTATGAGTTTATCAGCCAAATATACCTTTGGCTCTGATACCAGTTGTTAGAAAATTATATATTACAAAGAAATGAAACACATAATTATATGCGGAAATAAAAACACAATAAATATATCAAACAAGAGAGACACATATATATGTGGTTCACCCAACTTGGGCTACGTCCATGGAGAAACAACCAGTCCTTCCTTTATATTATCTATCAAAATGAAGAGACACAACCTACAATAAATCCGTTGTAGTCTCCTCTAATATCTCACACAATCCCCATTTTTCTTTTTTTCACACATAATACACGCAGCCACAATACCATTCCCTCATACAACAAAGGGGTTGCCTACTAATGGGTGCTAGTTTTGTACATTTTTCCTACACTTATCTTTCTTATTTTTCTTTATAAATATAACCAATGGGAGTATCTTTTACCCCTTTTCCTACCTTTTTACCCTAACTAGTGTTGTTTCACCTTGCTTTCGTTACTTCACTAATTCACCAATTATTATGATCTATTATACCTTTTTATGACTAATTGATGGTGAATGTTTGGAAAAGGTCGATGGTCTTTGTGTTGTCCTTTCAGATGTCATTTACAGCACCAAAGATCTCAGACACGGAATTCACAGGAGCAGTTCAGATAGTGTTGTTACAGCAAATCAATGTTGTTACACCTTGCTGTTACAGACCCGCCAACAACTACTGTTACACTCTGATGTTAAAAACTCATTGGAAAAATGTTGATACAGTTGTACGGTTGACTGCTCTTGTCTCTATTGTTGTTGATCTTTCCTTTGGCAGTTGCACTACAGCTGTGTTTTGTTATGATAGCTCTAGGAGTTGTTAACATTGTATTTTTGGGATAACAGCTTAAGCGTAGTTCTAATTGTAATATTTTAATTTATAATCAGAACTTTCTTAGGGATTGCTTATAACTGTATGAGTTCTATTTCGATTAGCATGAGAATCGTAAGATTCTCATGACTGATCTATTCTTGGATTTTCCGATGTAACCACTATATATCTCTCGGCCCTAGAGGTCGAGAGTTTAGCGGAGAACAACGTTTTTTTTCTTCTATAATTGTGTTCAGATTAATACAGATCATATTGTCATTGTTGTTACATGTGTGATTCCATTTAGTTTCAGTTAAAGTTCCTTCTCTACCTGCACCTTGCTAGGGAGGAAGGGCCCTCCTTCTTAGCAGGGATTGCAGCGATTACAGTAGTTGTGTGTATGTAATTGTATTTCAGTTTATGCATCATTAGAGTGTTGTTGTTGTTGTTCAGCTGAGAATATATCTTCTTCGATTTCTATAATTTATATGTTGTGACACATATGTTAATAGAGACACCAGCTGGTTACTTATTGTGTGGTGAGCTAAACAGATTAATTGAAGTGTGATTTCAATCTTGTAGATTCTTTTGTTTCTACATGAGTGATTTATTTCCAGCATTTTACTTCAGCAATGATTTCTTTTCTTTGAGATTACTTCTGGTTGGTGTATCGGCACAGACAATGCTATTGTCATTGGAATAAACAAACGTCCCTGGATTGATAATTAAATGCATGTTGTTCAGTCATTTAATAAGTGATTTATATAGTCCAACACCTACTAGGGCGAAAAAACCTAAATTAAACATAACTTCTACCGTCAAATCATCCGCCTAATGACCGACCCAGATTGACTACGAAATTACAATATTTTACCGCGAAATTTTACATCTATTTTTAGCTTTGGGGGCGCTGGCCCCCAGACCCCCCAGTCGGGGGGGATGTGCCCCCCTGAACCCTTATAGGGGAGACAAGTCCCCCTCGTGGAGGAGTGTACAGTATTTGTGGGGTATACATCCGGAAAAACAAAGACCTCTAAATCAGGATACAATCAGGCCCCACACCCAACAATCTCGGTCTTGTTGATTTAATGGAGGCACACTTGGAATTTGCATGGCATACTCACACTTGTACATCTTCGCCCTTCCATAAGGCTCATTACTTCCCATGTAGCCCTCTCTCGATGGGTATCACTTGGCAACTTGTACTTGATATTTCGTGGATGGTGAGGATTATTTTCACTCATCCAAGGGTGGAGACCCTTCCTCAATTCGTTAACCCTAACGTTTTGAGGGTTCATTATCGATTTTGTTTTCATTTGCTACATTGTGGATTACCTTTCCTCCTTCTACTAGTAGAATGTCGGTCCTTAGTTAAATGCCACCAGGGAATTTCTGCAATGTCGACACCTATAATATCTTTTTAGGGTATATTTCAAAATTCCTTACCCACCCTTCATTTCGATTACAACCTAAGATGTTGGCAACTAGAGTTATGTTTCCTCCTTTCTCACAATTAAGGCACTACAATATTCATTCTACCTCAACCAAAGAACTGGTGAGATTTAGTATTTAATTAGTTTTCCTTTCTTTCTTGTTTCTATTCTATGATCATTAATTTGTTTCTTCAAACTCCTTTCTAACCACAGTGTTATAAGGAAAATTTTGATGTTTGTGTTTTGGGTGTTGGTTCTTTCGAAATTTGTAATTATATATCTACAGGTATCATGGGTGGTTGTGTTCCTTGGTCCCATACATTATTTTTCTAGCTTGACACCTTGTGGGCTACATAGTTCATCTTTCACGAGGTGTCTTTCCAGATCCTAGTTCAACCCCTACCCCTCTATTATATTTTTATTTTTTCTTTCTTTCTTAGAGTTATATTACTGAACTCGAAATGTAAATTTGAGATTTTTCCTTTGAGAATTAGTTCGGTTGGGTAATGCTAATTGGGTACTAATGTTTTTTTTGTTTTCTGGGTTACACCTCAATTTGGGAATGGTGCAATAAATTTCAATAGAACCCTAGTAAATTTTCCTAGAAGTTCAATTTATTATGCTCAAAGGCTCACTACAGGTTCCCACACCTTTATTCTTCTGCGCCTCCTTTACTAAAACAAAACTCTTATACTTCTTATACTAAATATTCAATTTCTTTGGGTGCAAGAGGAGCAACAGTAAAAATCTGCTCACAAATATACCTTCTTTCTTGTTCTCTACTCAATCCTAACTTCTACTTGTTGCACTTTTTCTTTATCAGGTTACTCATATACTCCTATGATTTGGTTCTTGGTAAGTGGGAGTTCGATTATTTCTCATGCCATCGGCCTACTAATGTCTACGCACTCTAAATCAACCTCTCAATTAAACCGGTTGGGTCCCTATGGCATTCTTCCCGCGTTGGTTCTTACCTCGAGTGTCTAGGAATCGTAAGCTTCACTTATATATTCTTCCACTCATGACACCTATACATGAACTTAGACTGTTAGTCCCCGGACCCTGCTTGAGCGGTGTTCACTACTCTCCTGCAGCTCTGATGCATCCTCCTCCTCTGTCATCTCTACATCCGCTGGTGTGGAGGATGACGCCTCTACTCCATCATCAAATGTGACAGGCTCTAGCACTGGCGCATTGAGATCCAAGTTGGCCAATGCCAACTCAACACTGTTGTCCAGACCCATATCATTAGGAAAGACATCCCACATCTTTGTCTTTCCCTTCAACCAATCCTCCCTCTGCCTGTAGATGAGATGAAGGTTGGTGTGCACATACACCATTGTCTCTGCCCTGGACTGCTCAAGCCTGCTCTTCTTCACACTATACAAATTCCCATATGCGCTCCAATTCCTCTCGCAACAAGAGGATGAAGTCACCTGAGAGAGGAGCCTCATGGCTAACTGCTGTAGAGGAGGGCTTGTTGCCCCATGAGTTGCCCACCAAGAATGGGGCTTCTTAGCCCCCCTGTCTCGAATCAAATCATAGCCTCCAAATCGCCCCCTGCCAGTGGAAAAATCTGCAAAGGCATCCTCCACCTCATCAAGGGATGCCCTATCCTAAAAAATCCTCCTTAATGCATCTTTCCTCCCCTGTGAGATTTCAACATCCATGTGAGGAGGGAATCTGCGGGAAGGTCCACCATTCAACCACTCATGGCTGTAGTATTTTGGGTTCAAGGAGTGAGCCAAACAATGTAAAGGTGTGCAATTCTTGTCCCATCTGCTGACAAGAATATCATGTATGACGGTGAAGAAGGCCTCAGGTGATGTCTCATACTCTGGGCACTGACTCTGTAAAACAATGGTCCTCACAAACTCAATCATGGAATCCCATCCCTCATAAACCTCTCCTAGGATGGGTTGGTCTGTATCTGCAAATCGGAGCAAGGAAATGATAGGCTCCATGATCTGAATAACTAGATCTACCTTCTCCCACCATAGATCATCCAACACTGTGTCCTTCACTTTCTTTGAGGCTTCTTGATCCGTCTTTCTCCAAAAAGACCAAAACTCTGAAATAACCATGGACCCAAGAGCGGTCTTGACCTCTCTCAACCTCTTCAACATGATGAATGAAGAGGCAAACCGTGTATCTGCAATCTTCAACAATGATAGATTGTTGTACTCCTTGTAGATAGTGAGGGCATTTGTATGGTTTGTTACAAAGTTGTGGATATGTCGTGCATCCTCAATAATGGCTCCAATCCAAAGCACATCAGAAGCAATAGATTTCAGTGCCAAGTTCAATGAATGGACAATGCAAGGTGTCCAAAATACTTGTGGATATTTTGCTTCCACAATCATGCCAGTGGCCTTGCAAACAGGTGCATTATCTGTAATGATTTGCACACAACAATCCACACCTACATTTTCAATAACTTTAAGAAATAACTCACCCATATATTGTGCATCCTTGTACTGTCCAAGTGCATCCACTGATTTCAAGAAAACTGGACCATTCAAGGATGACACCATGAAGTTGATGAGTGGGTGGCGTGCTAGATCTGTCCATCCATCAGAAACAATGCTAACCCCAGATGTTGGCCATGTTGATTTAATAGGCTCAAGCATTTTGTCCACCTCTTTCTTTGCCTTTGTCAACAATGTGGTTCTGAGCTTCTCTGACCCAGGAGGCACATACCCTGATGGAGCCCCATGACTAAGAGCTTGACACATCTCAATAAATAGAGGTGACCATGCAACATTAAAGGATATGAAGTTCTGATAGAAAAAAAATGCAATGGTGAGATCAAGCTCTTCCCTCTTCTCTTTTTGGAAAATCTTGTCCATTGGACCAACTGTAGTTGCCTTTCTCTTTGCTGATTCTCCCCTACTAAAAGTCTCAAAAGGGAACTTGTTGTTTCTTTTCCTTAAGAATGGAAGGGGGTCATCATTCTTGTTTTTATTTTTTATTTTGCTGCCACATTTGCCTCACCAATACCCTGCTCTTTCTCCAATTCCTTCCTCTTTGGCGATTCAATTGTTGTACAACATTTAATGCCACAACTTGGAATACCCAACAAATGAGCTTTCACACGGAAATATGTGCAAGTGAAATGGCCGTTGCAAAAATTGCATTTCCATGAACAATTTCCTCCTCCTCCCTTTTTTCCTGCCCCTCCCTCTCTTGTCACATATTTCCACAATGGGTATTTGGGGTCAACAATTTGTTTTCCCTGCACATTTGAAGCTGTTGTTGCAGCCCCACTTCCAATGGATGGAATACTTGCAAACCCTGATGAAAGAGGGACAGGAGGGGCATCTCCAATGGGGACATTCTTCCCCTTTCTTTGCCCCTGTCTTGCTGCCTTTGATTGAGCCATGAATACTGTAAAAAATAAACAAAAATAACCAAATATATAAAACATATGCACATGCAAACACTAACAACAAACTAAATGCAAAATATAGAGGGACAGTGCACTTATCGGATGCTCAAATCTCTTCTAAAGAACTCCCTTTCTCCTTGCTCACACTTGCTCCTTGCTCACACTAGCTCTCCTTCTCACTTCACAAAATGAAATGGGTGAGAAAGAATGAGGAAAAACCTCACTTTATAGAAAAAACAGCGCGTTTTTTTTAACCTGCGGGTTCGGCCGTATCCGGTTCACCGGGTACAGCGTATCCGAACGGGGTACGGTCGGGATACAATCGTGCCCTGTACGAATACGCCGTACCCGGTGAATTAGGGCGAGTCAGTACAAATTCGTATACGATACCGAGATTCGGGATGGAGTTGACCTTTTGGACGAATCCGGTTACTTAGGTTTGAAAAATAAGTAAATATTTAAATGGTACAAATTTAAGTAAAATTGATCAAAATAAATATTAAAATTTAAAGTTTTTTAAATTATACTTAAAACAAATTTACTTGAATCCTCTTGAATGGGCCTAAACTTTTTGGAAATTCATCAATACGATTCGAATGGCCAATGATTCGATGAAATTCGATTCAGTCGTCCCCGGTGTGCTTTCGCTTTGTGAAGGGATGGCTTTGTTGAAGGGATGGGTTAAGGCTTAAATATATATACATAATGTGTATTTTAAAAACTAAATAAAGGAAATAGAAATAATTGGGAAATTGGGAAATTTTATTTTTCAATTTTATTTTTTTAATTTTATTTTGACAAATTTTATATTAAATTAAGTTTATAGGAGTGATTTATTTATTATATAAAATTTTTGAAAAAATAAGTTTTTGAAACTAATTAGATAAGAATTTTGGAAAAATAAGTTTTGAAATTTTAAAAAAAAAAAAAAAAAGTTTTAGTTTGGAAAAAGGAGAAAATATAGATTTTTGTTTTGTTGAATTAGATTTTTAAAACTATTATATTATTTAAAATTATTCAAAAATTATTCAAAATTTCAAATAACTTATAAAAAATACCATCAAAATATCTTAAAAAAAGAAAATATATATATATATATTTAAAATATATATTATCAACTTTTTTTAATTGAATTTTTTCTATAAGTTTAAAAATAACTTTCTTTTAAATTATACAATATTTTAAATTATATATATTTAAAAAATATTTTAAAACTATCAAAATTAAGATTGAAAATAAAAATTATTCAGGCACACCAGATCGTTCTCAAAGTATTGAAATTTGAAATTCTCTCACTTTTAAGTTTAGATAGTATTTCAAAATTTGTTTGATCGACAACCAAAACCAAAACATTAAATAGAGTAGAGTAAAAACCTGGAAATTAAAGTTCTATGTTGTAATATAACTGTAACTTCATCTATACCATAATCTTTTCAAAATTTGGTATTAAAATTATAATAGATTCTAGCATATAATCATCATTTTAAATATAGTTAAGAATTGTACGTTCAGTGTTGTTTTAGGCCAGATTTTTTCAATTAGAATTAGTTTTTTAAGGAAGTAATTAAATTTCTTCCTGTATAAATTAGCACAACTATATTAATTATATTAAAAAACAATTCATTTATACTTACTATTGAAAATAATAATAATAATAATAATATAATAATAAATATATTAATAGAATAATAATAGAATAACATAATAATATATTAATAGAATAGTAATGATGATGATGATGATTAGTATTCGCTAAGACCAATGTGGCTTATCAAACTTCAAGAAAGACAAAAAAAAAAATGTAAGTTTGATTTTTCAAAATCTTGCTTCTATGATCAAAGAGAAGGGAAATAAGCGCTCCAAGATCAGCTATAACTGGGTTGACTTAAAATGTCAAGAATATTGGAAGTGGTGTAGATGTTAGGGAATTGAGAGCGGGTGTGAGTAAGGGTCGGGCAGTCTAAAATGAAGTGATTTTCATCTTCCACCTGCTTAGTATCACAAATTTAATAGATTTTATCGTTCCAAGGAGTCTTGGAAATAGACCACCGCCCGGTCTCACTCCGAAGATCATGAGAATTAGTTCTTATCCTAGCTGTTAGCCTCCTATAATTCATAGTATCACAAGGTGACTGATCATTCCTCAGGTCTTTCATACTGAAAATAATATTCCATGGTTGTCATTTAATTTTCAGGAAAAGAAGGGAAATCCTGACTATCTAGCACATCAAAGGAATCAATCTGCCTTTTCAATTAAGCGGAAACAGGATAGTGTTGCTGATAAGGTAATGGTGAGCAAAACTCCATTCCTACCCTCGTTTCATTTCATTTACCCTCCTCTACCCTTCTTGTTTCCATTTTCTAAAGTTCTACGCTTCATGCCTTTCAAACCCCTTTTTTAGCTATTAAAATCTAATTTTTATAGTTGAAAAAATAAGCTCCGCCCACCCACTAATAGCCATAACATTTTCCCATTTTAACTTATCCTATTCGCAGCTCCGCCCACCCACTAATAGCCGTAACATTTTCCCGTTTTAACTTATCCTATTCGCAACTCTGCCCCCCACTTTAGGCCGCTCAATACATACATACATATCATACGTATCATAAACCACAAAGCACCTTACCCCTTCCTTACCATTTCACATTCGCACTCTTTATCTTTTCGCAGCTCAGTTTTCCACCTTAAAACCTCGTCGATGCAATATAGTGGGACTCATATTGCCCTTTTACACACCCTAAATGATTTGAAATCCTTACATTATGGTTCGGGCCTTTTCCCTCCGTATTACCCTTTTTCTCCACCGCCCCATCGCACATCGACAATTTTTATGTTTGCATGTTAAAGACATCGCAAGTTAATTAGTTGAAGTTGCGACACGATGAGTTATTTACTGCGGCCTACGATAAGCCCTAAAAGTTGCGATGTGTGATCAACCATAAATCCTGCGATTTGCGATATGGGTGGGACCCAATCGCATATCGCACTTCGCAAGTCTTAAAACTTACCTCCCGTTGTTAACAAAACATTGCAATCTACGAGCTGCGGGTGGGCCCACCCCATCGCCACGTCACCTCCCTCTCATCACAAATCGCATACCACAAGTGTTAAGGTTTACCTCTGCCGCTCATAACAAAAACCTTAAACTTTGCGATGGGTGGTATTGAATGGGCCCTATCTCCATCCTTGCCACGTCACTTCCCGCCATCACTGCTTTGAACATTGCAAGATTTAACTCTCACCTCCGCTGCTCTTAAACAAAAGCTTCTGCTTTGCGATTGCGATGTGAGTTTTTGGGCCCACCTCCTTTCCACGTCACGCCCACCTTTAAAAAGCCCCACACCTATCCTCCATCTCGACTGCCCCCACCCCCCCTCATCTGACGATCCTTATTTCATTTCGCACTCCCCGCAACTTTCGAACTTTAACCATGGGGGGGGGAGGGTGGAGAGGAGGGGGCTGAAACGAGTGGTATCCCTTACCACCATCCCCACTACATGTCGCGTCTTCGCTAATTCGCACCCCCATTTTTCTCCGATACCACTTATTGTCTGCACCCCCTCCAAAATCCGTTTTTTATTGTTCAAACAAAACCACCACCATTGTGCCACGCCACTCTCGCCACCATTTCATCACATAGCCATTCCACACCGTGCCCGTCCAAAGTTTTGAATCATTACTGTGTATTTCAAGAGGAAGGCAGT
Organism: Pinus albicaulis; assembly: GCA_034641835.2. NCBI lineage: Eukaryota > Viridiplantae > Streptophyta > Pinopsida > Pinales > Pinaceae > Pinus > Pinus albicaulis. The sequence continues at coordinate 18,516 of JAXQQM020077781.1, read as the reverse complement.
GGGTTGTCTGTTTCAAAGCTCCACCGCAACAATAACTGGCGCAAAAGAGACAAAGGTAGTTAGAAACATAATTACAACCAGCACACTTTGCTCAACAACTGTTTCGCACCAAGGCAGAGCCAAGATGTCAGAGCCGTCATTGCCTCTTCGGCATCATTCAAACCAGATTATGATCACTCTGCAATTAATAACGGACTACTACAACCACCATCTTGGTCCGAGTTAACTTGTCACCGCCTATAGGGTTACACTTGTCAAAGTTTTATTCCATCACAGCCTCTTTGTGATACCAAGAGGCAATTCCTTCCTTATTCTATAATAAATAATGGACAGTTAAGGCCACTGTCATGGCCAGGCTTATCTTATCACCACTTGCATGGTTCCACTTGGCGAGTTCCACTTGAATGTAATCACTGCAGTAGACAGATTAACCGACTTAAGTTTTATATAAATATTACATGCATTAGCAGTATGAAAGAGGCCCAGAAGGGGAAAAAACCATTGTAATAGAATCAATTGGTTGTAAAAACTCTCGTTGGATGAATGAAATATGATGTTATTTTCCAGATTATTGTGTTATGGTCTGTGGTGAAGTGTTTCCCTTATGTAATTTGTCATTCTCCTGTTTTCTCATACTGTTTTCTTTTCTTTACTGCGGATAGAATTTTTTGTGTAGGATTTATCACGGGGTACCCTGCTAAGTCTTGAAACAATACTTTTTGTTTTCCTTTGAGACCAGAATACAGAATTCATATACGGTCTTCTTTGCATTCTCGTTGAACCTTAATCTCCTCCTCCTTTCCATTTCACAAGATGTTAAGATCCATTGACACGGCTAGCTTTCCTGGTTGCACCTGATATCATTTATTCATCCATTTGAATTTTTTTACACCTATTTGACTCCATAGCCCAATGGCCCTCTTATGCTGCCTCAACCACATATTTTCAAACCAACCCCTATGCACTAATAGCTAGCTTAAAATTCCCCCTATAAACAAAGCTATATCTAACAGAGAGAGCCCTCTCTAAGTCCTGGAAGGCTAGGTTCTGGACTCCAAAGCAGTTTGATGTTGGCCCTCGTGTTTAAATGTGATAATACAGAGATTACGGGGAGCTAACATGCGGCGACTCCGTAGGGATGAAATTTATCTTCCTCGAAAGTACATCAAAGTTCGGGGCGGTGCGGTGGTGGACGGTGACCCGGACACAAGAGAGCTAAATTATTCTCTGGTGACTCCATGATTCAAAGAACCCGACTTTTGAGCATTCATGGTGACTCCACAACATGCTGACTAGATCTCGCTGAACAAGATGACAAGGTTTGTGGTAGATCTTTTATCTTATGAAGTTTTAAATGCATTTAGGATTCAGTTATCAGAATTTCAGCTTGATGGAGATTTTCTAGAGGTTGTCTTTCTTATTTTGAAATCAATCAAATTTAGTCCTGAATCTAAAACATGCTTTTTGGAGGTAGTTGTTGAACGAAACAAAACTTGTATTGAACTTTTGAGTTCTCAAATCCAGTCATATAATTTCCAAAACCCTAAAGAATTCTTGGAAAATCTTCCTTCCCCTAAGCAAGAGGAAATTGTACTACCTCTTGACTTATATATTGAGGATGATTGTGCTTTCAAGTACCAAACTGAAGATGAGGTTTCAAGGTTTTATATTAAGGATACAACTGACCAACTAGTCATTGAAGGCCTAGAAGCAAATATCATACATCATGATTTTATTGATCCTGTAGTAGATTATATGGAGGATATTTTTAGCTCAATTTTTTGTAGAAATTAGTATACACTAAGCATGCAGACATCCAGATTCCCCTGATCTCACAATATTTAACTTCTTGCAAAATACATAATCATTCCACTGTTAATCTTTTGCGGAAAAATAATTGCAAACACATGTGAAGCATAAATAAAAACAATCGCACATAACACAATTGTTTAACGAGAAAGCCTGAAGCTGAAAACCCCAACTATCATATATTATGTATCATGAAGATCATGTAACAATAGCATACAAATCTTAGTACATCAAGCTCTCAGTACAATCAATCGTCACACACTAATCAGGAAAAATCTGCAAATCCATGCACCGATCTTTGCCCTCTTGCTAGCCTACCTCCATTGCGCAATCCCTACTGAAGAATAGCTCTGAATGAATTCGAATTACCCTTGCCTTGAATGCGCAATCCTCATTGGAAACTCCAATTTGTGTGTGATGCAATCAATGCATCACTATAGTCACAACAGATAGTCCATCTTGCCCTTTCACCTATCTCTCCACTGGGTCTCCACTGGAACTGACATGCACTTTATTAACTACTGTATTGTTTAGTTGATTAATGAGTTATTATTTGTGAATTAATTAACTAATTAGTTCACTCCACTCTCACTAGTGTATCATTCAGTTAGACTAGATACAACTAGCTCAACTGAGTCTAGCTGAGTTAAACTGAATACAACTCCATGAACTACTATTCCAACTCTGTCATAACTTTGCCACTTCAGTTCTAACTGAGTCCTCCATGAATGAACCACCAGTTGCCCTTGGGAATTGCATAATTCCCTCAGCCCACTGATTTGCCAAATCTGTGCACTGAAACAAAGTGCTCCAAGAGAATAATTTGTTGTTTATTGTCGAATTATTATTAAGAGCTAATAATAATCGACACTTCTATTTTTAGATCGACGATCTATAAATAGACTTCATAAAATATTCTAAAAATAGAATTTCATCTATTTTCCAACTTGACCAACCATCCACAAATAGCACCCTGCAACTTCTAAAATATGATCACCATGTCTAAAAATAGACTTGCGCCAAAAATATCCTGCGGGCCCACTTAGTGAAGACAACTCTTTTCACCAAGCTTATCATCTTGTTGAATCTCAACACTCCCTCTCAACAAGATAGGGATTATCCTTCACCCCGATCCTGCCTCTATGGTATTCGAATTTGCTCCTAGTGAGCGCCTTCGTCAGAATATCTGCATCCTGATCCTCCATGGGAATGTACTGAACCAACATGATCTTCTGCTGCACACAATCTCTAATATGATGATACTGGATATCAATATGTTTAGATCTATCATGAAACATAGGATTAACCGAGAGTTTAATGCAATTTTGATTATCACAATGTATCACTGTAGGATCTAAATGTGAACCGAACAAACTGACCAGGATCTTCCTCATCTAGATAGCCTCACATACAGCTTGACTTGATACCATGCATTCTACTTCCACTAAACTGAGTGCCATGGATCTTTGTTTCCTGCTATACCAAGAAACTGTCGTAGATCCGATACTGAAAATCCCTCCTGATGTGCTCTTTCTATCTGTTGGACTGCCTGCCCAATCTGCATCCGTGAATCCATGCAACTTCACCTCATCCGTCTTTATGTACCATAAACCATACTCAAATGTGCCCCTGAGATATCTCAGGACATGCTTGCCTGCCTTCCAAAAGAGCTTGGTAGGCTTAACCATCGCTTGGGAAAGCTAGTTCACCGCATATCATATGTCCGGTCTTGTATTAACTAAATACATGAGCAAACCCACCAACTGTCGATAAACAGTGGCATCCACTACCTCTACCGATGTAGCATCCTCTTTCCTCCAATTTCCTGGAAGAGGAGTATCAATAGGCTTGCAGCCTTGCATGTGAAACTTCTCCAGCATCTCTTGGGCATACTTTCCTTGAGACACAAACAGTTCACCTTCCCGCTGCCATATTTCCAATCCAAGGAAATAATGAAGGAGGCCCAAATCCTTCATCTCAAACTCCTTTGCAAGATCTGCCTTGCGTGAGTGTATCAAATGCTCATCACCCGTTAGTATTAAATCATCAACATAAAGAATAATGATTAAAAGCTTACCCCTCCACCACAATTTGGTACAATTTTGCATCCGCCTCACTCTTGGTGAAGCCAAGTCCAATGAAATAGTTGTCAGTTCGAGTGTACCAAGCACGTGGTGCTTGTTTCAGCCCATACAACGCTCTTTTGATCCTGCACACATGCAACTCGCTGCTGAAGATCTCAAATCCTTCTGACTGCTCAATGTACACCTCTTCCTCAATGATCCCATTAAGGAACGCACTCTTCACATCCATCTGATGAATCTGCTAACCCATCTGTGCTTAGAGAGAAAGGATGGTCAGTATGGAACAATATTGTGTGACAAGTGCAAAGGTTTCTTCATAGTCGATCCCCTCGATCTGTGAGAAGCCCCAGGCAAAAAATATTTCCTTATACTTCTTGACGCTCCCATCAGCAACTTGCTTTACCTTATAGATCCATCTTGATCCTACAACTTATTTTCCCACCAGCCTTGGAACAATATCCCAAGCACTGTTTCTAACAATGGAGTCATACTCCTCCACCATGTCATCTACCCATGTGGGCTCCTGTGCCGCTTCTTCAAAAGAAGATGGCTCTATCACAATACACTTTCTCATAAGAGCCATGTATCCAACATATCGGTTAGGTGATTTTCTATGTCTGCGTTGTGATGTAGGGACTCCTACATTTTGTGCCACATCAAGCTTCAGTCTCTCAACTTCTGTGGTACGCTTTCTGCCTTGTCTGATGTTTGGTTCTGCATGAGTGGACTCCTTCACTCCATGAATCTCCTCCTGTGGCTGATCCACATCTAGAGGCTCATCTTTGGGAACAAGAAGTTCCTCCTCTACATGCAAGTGTAGCTTCCTCTCAAGCGACAACTTCATGGCTTTCACCTCATTGAATTTTATATCCCGTCGCACTACAGTCATTCAACTGTTTGGAAAACACACACAATAATTATGGGGTGTTTTTGTGTACCCCACAAATATCACAACTTCGTGAAAATGTGGCTCCTGCCTTCTTCCCCTGCATCCTTGTCACATGAATGTAAACAGATGAGCCAAAAAAAAATCTTCAAATGAGAAATATCAGCCTCTTACTGCAAGAAATCTTCGGTGTACTCATGCCAGTACTCTATGAGGACAACGGTTTTGCACATAAACCGTTGTGTTGCATGCTTCCACCCACAAGTGCATCGGTAGGCCTTGGTCATGCAACATCGCTCGTGCAACACCCACGATCGTTCTGTTGTGGGTTATAAGGCGCTATGAGTACTCTTCAAATTCCTTCTTTGCTACAGAAGTCTTTGAATTCGCCCGAGATGTATTCACCACCATTATCGCTTTGTAGAGCTTTCACTTGCTTCCCCGACTCCTTCTCCACCAATGCTTTGAACTCACGGAACTTTGAGAACGTTTCACTCTTCTTCTGCATGAAGAAGATCCAGCATCTATGAGAATAGTCATCAACAAATATAACATAATACTTGTGTTTTTTTGTTGAAGCAATCAAGAAAGGTCCACACACGTCTATGTGAATTCTCTTCAGGATCACCGAAGCACTGTTCTCCTTCTCATGAAAGGTGGTCTTTAGAAACTTACCCATAGTACATCCCTTGCACTGATCTGATTGCACAAGAGTACCCTTGGGAATTCCAGTAGAAATTTGCTGCAAAATCTTCAAAGTGCCATTGTGAAGATGGCCCAATCTCCTGTGCCATAATTCGCCCTCATCTCGGCTCACCACTTCTTCTGCTTTACCCACCATTGCAGCGCAGCCATCTACCTCTAGCTTGTAGAGATTCTTAATTTGAACCCCTATCTTCTTGGTTTGACCCATTGTTTTATGTCAAAGTAAGGCTTTTCCCTCACTGAAAACAAAATCATAACCTTTGTCTTCCAGCATTGCAACTGAGACCAAGTTCTTCTTCAGACCTGCAACATGCATAACATCCTTCAACAAGAATGGATTACCGGACTCCCTCTCAAAGGTAATGGTCCCAATGCCAGTCGCACTGTATCGAGCATCATTTCCCATCTCTATATGCATCTGGAGGTCCTTCTCCTTCAAGTCACTAAACAACTCCTTCTCTCCCGTCATATGGAAAGACGCACCACTATCAAGATACCACGTCGATCTTATTGCGCTTGAAACCAAGCATGCGATCAAAGAGAAATAAAGTTAAAATTTTGAGGCTAAGGCCTCTCCAACTGCAGCTCCAGCAACCTTCTTGTTCTTCTTCTTCTGTGGGAAGTTAGTGGCGAAATTCCCATGTTCGTGACAGTGAAAACACTTCACTTTGGAAAAATCCTACTTCTTGCCTTTAGCATCATATTTTGAAGGAAATTTCTTCCCCTTCCCTTTCCTTGCTTTGGCAGCCAAAGCGCAATTTTATTCATCTTCATTCCTCGATGAAGAACCATCCCTGGTACCCTGCCTTATCTCCTCCTGCACAAGATCCGACCAAAGTCGCTCCCATCCCGGCAGTTTCTCCCATTCATTGACAGAGTCTTCATAGCTATGCCAACTCTTTGGAAGCCCAAGGAGAGCCAAGCTCACCAAATCTTCATCATCAACAGTAAACCCCACACTTCCCAGTTCATCCTTGTAGTGGACAAACTTCGTGAGGTATTTTGGAATACTGTCGCCCTTCTCCATTTTTATTTTTCTGAGCTTGTCTTTAAGCGCCAACTTCCTCTGGTCGCTTTTGCTTTGGAACAAATCTGTCAAAGCCTTCCACATTGAGAATGGAGTGGCTTTCCCATGAAGGCTTGACACAATATGGTCCTTCACACCTTCCAACAGAATTATTCTTGTCTTTGCTGTCTTCTTTTGCCATGCGTTAAGTAATGCAACATCTCTAGATCCCGGCTTAGAAACATCGCTATTGATGAACTCCTTCAGTCCATTATCCTCCAAAACCAGCTCCATCCTATCCTTCCAGGCTATGTAATTCAAGCTCCCATCAAGGGCATACTCCAATCACAACCCATTGAAAGACATTTCAATGTATACTGAACTTCTGCACCAAGAATATTCTGTAGCAAATTCGAATTGTCCACTAGCACAAACTCACCAATTCTTCACAATTGCAATCTTCAAGAATTAACAATGCTCTGATACCATGTAGAAATTAGTATACACTAAGCATGCATTCATCCAGATTCACCTGATCTCACAATATTTAACTTATTGCAAAATACAGAATCATTCCACTGTTAATCTTTTGCGGAAAACTAATTGCACACACATGTGAAGCATAAATAAAAACAATCGCACATAACACAGTTGTTTAACGGGAAAGCCTAAAGCTGAAAACCCCAACTATCATATATTATGTATCATGGAGATCATGTAACAATCTCATACAAAGCTTAGTACATCAAGCTCTCACTACAATCAATCGTCACACACTAATCACGAAAAATCTGCAAATCCATGCACCAATCTTTGCCCTCCTGCTAGTCTGCCTCCACTGCGCAATCCCTGTTGAAGAATAGCTCTGAATGAATTCGAATTACCCTTGCCTTGACTGAGCAATCCTCATTGGAAAATCCAATGTGTGTGTGATGCAATCAATGCATCACTATAGTCACAACAGATAGTCCATCTTGCCCTTTCACCTATCTCTCCATTGGGTCTCCACTGGAACTGACATGCACTGCAGTTAACTGCTGTATTGTTTATTTGATTAATGAGTTATTATATGTGAATTAATTAACTAATTAATTCACTCCACTCTCACTAGTGTATCATTTAGTTAGACTAGATACAACTAGCTCAACTGAGTCTAACTGAGTTAAACTGAATACAACTCCATGAACTAGTCTTCCAACTCTGTCATAACTTTGCCACTTTAGTTCTAACTGAGTCCTCCATGCATGAACCACCAGTTGCCCTTGGGAATTGCGTAATTCCCTCAGTCCACTGATTTTCCAAATCTATGCACTGAAACAAAGTGCTCCAAGAGAATAAGTTGTTGTTTATTGTCGGATTATTATTAAGAGCTAATAATAATCGACACTTCTATTTTTAGATTGACGATCTATAAATAGACTTCGCCCAATATTCTAAAAAAAAAAAAAAAAATATAATTTCATCTATTTTTCCAACTTGACCAACCATCCACAAAATAGCATCCCGCAATCTGAACATGATCACCATGTTCAGTAAATGTTTAGTCTAAAAATAGACTTGCGCCAAAAATAGCCTGCGGGCCCACTTAGTGAAGGCGACTCTTTTCACTAAGCTCATCATCTTATTGAATCGCAACAATTTTCAAACATGTACTCTCTATAAGGATCAGATACATCAAAAGTTGTCATTTCATATTATAACTTTGGTTATGAGGACTCATAATCAAGTTATACTTTTGATTTCCCTGACAAACAATCAAGTTGTCCATTTGTTTCAGTTGCTACTTGACTCGCTTCACTGGAATTATTGTATCATTTAGAGCAGCAAAAAATTTTAGTAGGGTAGGGTAGGTAGGTGTGCAAATAAGCTCAGTGCTTTGGGCATTTTTACAGTCTCAGTTTCATATTGCTTTCTAGTTTTGAGTGCAAGCATATTCAAGACTTCATTTTACAGAGAGTGTTGATTTCAGCCTGAAGATTGTAAGCCACAGAGGTTTTGTAGTAGATTCGGTTGCGGATTTTGGATCAGGCCACTAGTATACGGTGTTCTTAAAACCTCCTAAAGGAGCTGCCATCCCCAGCTGGAGCCACTGTTAGACTCCTGTAATTCACACTATCACAAGGTGACTGATCATTCCTCAGGTCTTACATACTGAAAATAATATTCCATGGTTTTCATTTAATTTTCAGGAAATGAAGGGAAATCCTGACTATCTAGCACATCAAAGGAATCAATCTTCCTTTTGAGTTCAGTGGAAAGAGGACAGTGTTGCTGATAAGGTAATGGTGAGCAAAAATTCATTCCTACCCTCATTTCATTTCATTTACCCTCCTCTGCCCTTCATGTTTCCATTTTCTAAAGTTCTACGCTTCATGCCTTTCAAACCCCTTTTTTAACTATTAAACTCTGATTTTTATAGTTGAAAAAACAAGCTCTGCCCACCCACTAATAACCATATCATTTTCCCATTTTAACTTATCCTATGCATAGGTCCGCCCCCACTTTAGGCCGCTCGATACATACATATATATCATACGTATCATAAACCGCAAAGAAAATTACCCCCTCCTTACCTTTTCGCATTCACACTCTTTACCTTTTCGTAGCTCAGTTTCCCACCTTAAAACCTCACCGATGCAATATAGTGGGACTCATATTGCCCTTTTACATGCCCTAAATGCTTTGAAATCCTTATATTATGGTTCAGGCCTTTCCTCGCCGCATTACCCTTATTCTACTTCGCCCCATCACACATCAACGATTTTTATGTTTGCATGTTAAAGACATCGCAAGTTAATTAGTTCAAGTTGCGACACGATAAGTTATTCACTGCAGCCTGCGATAAGGCCTAAAAGTTGCGATGTGCGATCAACCATAAATCCTATGATTTGCGATATGGGTGGGACCCAATCGCATATTGCACCTCGAAAGTCTTAAAACTTACCTCCCGCTCTTAACAAAACATTGCAATCTGCGGGCTGCGGGCAGGCCCACCCCATCGCCATGTCACCTCCCGCTCATCGAAAATCGCATACCGCAACTGTTAAGGTTTACCTCCGCCGCTCATAACAAAAACCTTGAACTTTGCGATGGGTGGTATTGAATGGGCCCTATCTTCGTCCTTGCCACATAACTTCCTGCCATCGTTGCTTCACACATCGCAAGATTTAACTCTCACCTCCGCCACTCTTAAACAAAAGCTTCCGCTTTGTGATTGCAATGTGATTTTTGGGGCCCACCTCCTTGCCACGTCACGCCCACCTTTAAAAATCCCCGCACCTATCCGCCATCTCCACTCACCCCCACCACCCCCCCTCATCCGATTGCCCTTATTTCATTTTTCAGTCCCCGCAGCTTTCGAACTTTAACCATGGGGGGGTCCAAAACGGGTGGTATCCCTTACCACCATCCCCATTACGTGACGAGCCTCCGCTAAATTTGCACCCACCTTTTTCTCCGATACCACTCACTGCCCGCACCCCCTCCAAAAACGGTTTTTTGCTATTCAAACGAAACCACCACCGCCATGCCACACCACTCTCGCCACCATTGCCTCATGTAGCCATTCCACACTGTGCATGTCCAAAGTTTTGAATCATTACTGTGCATTTCAAGAGGAAGGCAGTGGGTTTTCCATTTCAAAGCTCCGCCACAACAATAACCGGCGCAGAAGAGACAGAGCCAGTTAGAAACATAATTACAACTAGAACACTCTACTCAGCAACCGTTTCGCACCAAGGCAGAGCCAAGATGTTAGAGCTGTCATTGCCTCTTCAACATCATTCAAACTAGATTATGATCAATCTGCAATTAATAACGGACTACTACAACCACAATCTTGGTCCGAGTTATCTTGTCACTGCCTGCAGGGTTACACTTGTCAAATTTTTATTCCATCGCAACCTCTTTGTGATCCCAAGAGGCAATTAATTCCTTATTCTATAATAAATAATGCTCTGCTAAGGCCACTGTCACGGCCATACTTATCTTATCACCGCCTGCATGGTTCTACTTGTCGAGTTCTGCTTGAATGTAATCACTGCAGTAGATGGATTAACCGACTTAAGTTTTATATAAACACTGCATGCATTAGCAGTATGAAAGAGGCCCGGAAGGGGAAAAAACCATTGTAATAGACTCAACTGGTTGTAAACACTCTCGTTGGATGAATGAAAAATGATGTTGTTTTCCAAATTCTTGTGTTATGATATGTGGTGAAGTGATTCCCTTATGTAATTTGTCATTCTCCTATTTTCTCATATTGTTTTCTTTTCTTTACTGCGGATATAAAAAATTGTGTAAGATTCACCATGAACTACCATACTCCATGCTCAATCTTGGAACAATACTTTATGTTTTCCTAATCACTAATCACTAATTGTAATTATTACTTTAAATTACACTCTATCACTAATCACTAATTGTAATTTCTACATATTCTAGATGCGAAATGGTAACTATCTTGAGTAATATTTATCGTGACGTTTAACTTGGATTCGAAAGTAGAGGCCATTCACACATCAATCGACAAAGGCTAAAAAATGTATAAATAATGTAATGTTTAAAAAAATGTAAAATATTTAAATGGTACAAATTTGAGTAAAATTGATCAAAATAAATATTAAAATTTAAAGTGTTTTAAATTATACTTGAAACAAATTTACTTGAATCCCCTTGAATGGGGCTAAAATTTTTGGAAATTCATCAATACCATTCGAATGGCCAATGATTCGATGAAATTCGATTCAGTCGTCCACGGTATGCTTTCGCTTTGTGAAGGGATGGCTTTGTTGAAGGGATCGGTTAAGGCTTAAATATATATAGATAATGTGTATTTTAAAAACTAAATAAAGGAAATTGGGAAATTTTATTTTTCAATTTTATTTTTTTATTTTATTTGGACAAATTTCATTTTTTTATTTTATTTTGACAAATTCTATATTAGTAAGTTTATAAGAGTGATTTATTTATTATATAAAATTTTTGAAAAATTAAGTTTTTGGAATTTATTAATTTTGGAAAAATAAGTTTTGAAATAAAAAATTTAAGTTTTAGTTTTGGAAAGAAGAGAAAATATAGATTTTTTTTGGTTAAATTAGATTTTTAAAGTCGTTATATTATTTAAAATTATTCAAAATTTAAAATAAACTATAAAATAATCATCAAAATATCTTCAGAGAAAAGACAGTATATAGATATAGAGATTTATAATATATATTATCAATTATTATTTTTAATTGAACTTTTTTACAAGTTAGAAAATAACTCTGTTTTAAATTATACAATATTTTAAATTATATATAATTATAAAAATATTTTAAAACTTTCAAAAAAAAATATATTACAAAATTAAGATTGAAAAAAAAAAATTATTCATGGACACCAGATCGTTCTCAAAGTATTGAAATTTGAAATTCTCTCACTTTTAAGTTTAGATAGTAACTCAAAATCTGTTTGATCGACAACCGAAACATTAAATAAAGTCGAGTAAAAACCTGGAAAATTAAAGTTCTACGTTGGAATATAACTTGTAACTTCGTCTATACCATAATCTTTTCAAAATTTGATATTAAAATTATTATAGATTATAGTATATAATAATCATTTTAAATATAGTTAAGAATTAGCACGTTGAGTTGAGTGGTGTTTTAGGAAAAAAATTAGGAATTAGTTTTTTTTTTTAGTAAGATGACTAAATTTCTTCACGTAGAAATTAGTATAACCACATTAAAAATATTAATGTATTTGATATAGAGAAACATTTCATTAATAATAATAATAATAATAATAGAATAATATATTAATATATTAATAGAATAATAATGATGATTAACATCTGCTAAAACCAATGCGATCTATCAAACTTCAAGAAAGGAAAAAAAAACAAAAAAATCTAAGTTTGATTCTTCAAAATCTTGTTTCTATAATCAAAGAGAATGGAAATAAGCGCTCCAAGATCGGCTATACCTGGACTGGCTTAAAAGGTCAAGAATATTGGAAGTGGTGTAGATGTTAGGGAATTGAGAGCAGATGTGAGTAAGAGTCAGGCAGTCTAAAAGGAAGTGCTTTTCATCTTCCACCTTCTTAGTATCACAAATCTGATAGATTCTATCGTTCCAGGGAGTCTTAGAAATAGACCACCACTCGGTCTCACTCTGAAGCTCATGAGAATTAGTTCTTATCCCAGCTTTTAGACTCTTGTAATTCACGGTACGACAAGGTGGCTGATCACTCCTAAAGTCTTTCATACTGAAAATAATATTCCATGGTTGTCATTTAATTTTCAGGAAAAGAACGGAAATTCTGACTATCTAGCACATCAAAGGAATCAATCTGACTTTTCAGTTCAGTGGAAAGAGGACAGTGTTGTTGATAAGGTAATGGTGAGAAAAAATTCATTCCTACCCTCATTTCATTTCATTTACCCTCCTATGCCCTTCATGTTTCCATTTTCTAAAGTTCTACGCTTCATGCCTTTCAAACCCCTTTTCTAACTATTAAAATCTGATTTTTATAGTTGAAAAAACAAGCTCCGCCCACCCACTAATAGCCATATCATTTTCCCGTTTTAACTTATCCTATTCGCAGCTCCACCCCCCACTTTAGGCCACTCGATACATACATATATATCATACGTATCATAAACCGCAAAGAACCTTACCCCTGCTTCCCTTTTTGCATTCGCACTCTTTACCTTTTCGCAACTCAATTTGCCACCTTAAACCCCGTTAATGCGATATAGTGGGACTCATATTGCCCTTTTACATGCCTTAGATGATTTGAAATCCTTATATTATGGTTCGGGCCTTTCCCTACCGCGTTACCCTTTTTCTCCATCGCCCCATCACACATCGACGATTATTATGTTTCCACGTTAAATACATCGCAAGTTAATTAGTTCAAGTTGTGACGCGATAAGTTATTCGTTGCGACCTGCGATAAGGCCTAAAATTTGCGATGTGCGATCAACCATAAATTCTGTAATTTGCGATATGGGTGGGACCCAATCGCATATCACACTTTGCAAGTCTTAAAACTTACCTCCACTCTTAACAAAACATTGCGATCTGCGGGTTGCGGGCAAGCCCAACCCATCGCCACGTCACCTCTCGCTAATTGCAAATTGCATACCGCAAGTGCTAAGGTTTACCTTCGCTGCTCATAACGAAAACCCTAAACTTTGTGATGGGCGGTATTGAATGGGCCCCATCTCCGTCCTTGCCACATCACTTCCCACCATCGTTGCTTCACACATCGCAAGATTTAACTCTCACCTCCACTGCTCTTAAACAAAATCTTCCGCTTTGCGATTGCGATGTGTGTTTTGGGGCCCACCTCTTTATCATGTCACGCCCACCTTTAAAAAGCCCAACACCTATCCTCCATCTCTAGTCACCCCTCCCCCCCCCCCCCCCCCCCCAATCCGACGGTCCTTATTTCATTTCGCACTCCTCGTAGCTTTCGAACTTTAACCATGCGGGGGGCGAGGGGGGTCTGAAACAGGTGGTATCCCTTACCACCATCCCTGCTACGTGTCATGCCTCCGCTAATTCGCACCCCCCTTTTTCTTCGATACTACTTATTGTCTGCACCACCTCCGAAAACCGTTTTTTGTTTTTTAAACAAAACCACCACCGTTGCACCACGCCAGTCTCACCACCATTGCCTCACGTAGCCATTCCACACTGTGCATGTCCAAAGTTTTGAATCATTACTATGCATTTCAAGAGGAAGGCAGTGGGTTGTCCATTTCAAAGCTCTGCCGCAACAATAACAAGTGTAGAAGAGATAGAGGCAATTAGAAACAAAATTACAACCAGCACACTCTGCTCAGCAACCGTTTTGCACCAAGGCAGAGCCAAGATGTCAGAGTCGTCATTGCCTCTTCAACATCATTCAAACCAGATTATGATCACTCTGTAATTAATAACGGAATGCTATGACCACCATCTTGGTCCGAGTTACCTTGTCACCGCCTAAAGGGTTCCACTTGTCAAAATTTTATTCCATCACAGCCTCTTTGTGATCCCAAGAGGCAATTCCTTCCTTATTCTGTAATAAATAACGGATTGTTAAGGCCACTGTCATGACCAGACTTATCTTATCACCGCTTGCATGGTTCCACTTGTCGATTTCTGCTTGAATGTAATCATTGCAGTGGACAGATTAGCCGAGTTAAGTTTTATATAAATACTACATGCATTAGCAGTATGAAAGAGGCCCGGAAGGGTAAAAAACCATTGTAATAGACTCAGCTGGTTGTAAACACTCTCGTTGGATGAATGAAAGATGATGCTATTTTCCAGATTCTTGTGTTATGATCTGTGGTGAAGTGCTTCCCTTATGTAATTTGTTATTCTCCTGTTTTCTCATACTGTTTTCTTTTCTTTACCTCTGATAGAAATTTTTGTGTAGTAATTACCATGGGGTGCCTTGCTCAGTCTTGAAACAGTGCTTTATGTTTTCCTCTGAGACCGAAATGTAGAATTCAGAGACGGTCTGCTTTGCATTCTCGTTGAACCTTAATCTCCTCCTCCTTTTTATTTCACAAGCTGTTAAGATCCATTGACACAGCTAGCTTGCTTGGTTTCATCCGATATCAGTTATTCATCCATTTGAATTTGTTTACACCTGTTTGACTCCATAGCCCAATGGCCCTCTTCTGCTGCCTCAACCACGTATTTTCAAACCAACCCCTATGCACTAATAGCTAGCCTAAAATGCCCCCTATAAACAAAGTTATATCTAACAGAGAGAGCCCTCTCTGAGTCCAAGAAGGCTAGGTCCTGGACTCCAAAGTGGTTTGATGTTGGCCCTCTGTAGTTATGTCTTCAGCCTTCAGAAATTTATGGGGAGCTAACATACTGGCAACTCCGTTGGGGATGAAATTTATCTTCCTCAGAAAGTACATCAAAGTTCAGAGCTGATTACTGATGGTGGATGGTGACCAGACACAAGAAGGCTGAATTATTCTCCTAGCGACTCCATGGTTCAAAGAACCCGGCTTTTGAGCATTCACGATGACTCCACAACATGTTGACTAGAGTTCCTGTTGAACAAGATGAAAAGGTTTGTGGCAGATCTTTTGTCTTGTGAATTTTTAAATGCATTCAGGATTCATTTATCAAAATTTCAACTTGATAGACATTTTTTAGAGGCTATCTTTCTTTTTTTGAAATCAAGAAATTTTAGTCCCGAAGCTAAAACATGTTTTCTGGAGGCAGTTGTTGAACGACACAAAACTGGTATTGAACTTTTGAATTCTCAAATACAGTCATATAATTTCTGAGACCCTAAAGAATTATTGGAAAATTTTCCTTCCCCTAAGCAAGAGGAAATTATACCACCCCTTGACTTACATATTGAGGATGATTGTGCTTTCAAGTACCAAACTGAAGATGAGGTTTCAAGGTTTTATATTAAGGATACAATTAAACAACTAGTCATTGAAGGCCTAGAAGCAAATATCATACATCATGCTTTGTTGAGATTCAACAAGATGATGATCCTAGTGAAAATTAAGCACCCACACTAGGTGGGGCCCACAAGCTATTTTTAGGTGATATGTCTATTTTTGGAATTTGGATCAAAGTCTATTTTTAGTAGTAATATATTTATAGATGGTTGAGAAAATTATATGGATGGATGGGCATCTATTTTTATAATGCATGTGCAAAGACGGTTCGTCGATCACATGTCTAAAAATAGAATGCATGTCAATTATTGATATCTCTTAACAATAATTAGACAATAAATAATAATCTATTCTCTTGAAGCACTTGATTTCCGTTAACTGATGTGGCAAACCAGTTGACTGATGGAATTTCGAGTTCTAAGGTTGGTTGGTGGGACATGCAAGTGGAATTCGTTGTAACCAAGTGATACAAAGTTGTAACAGAGTTGGATGTGTAGTTATGTGAGTTGTAAAGTAGTTTAACTCAATTAAGTGAGTTAAACTCAGTTGTGCTAGTTGTAACTAAAGATACACTAGTGAGAGATCAGTGAATTAAATATTAAATTAATTCACATGGAGTGATCTCACACTGAAGATTTACTATTGTTAACTACATGCATATCAGATCTAGTTGAGACCTAGTTGAGAGATAAGTGAAAGGGACAATTTGACTATTAGTTGTGACTATAGTGGGTGCACATTTGCAACCAAACACACATTGGTGATGCCAATGAGGATTGTGCAGTAAAGGAAAGGCAAGATCGAATTCATTCAGGGATTGTGATCAGCAGGGATTGTGTAGTGGAGGCAGGCTATTGGGAGGCAATAAATTGGTGCATGTTTATGCCAATTTTTGTATGACAGTGTGAGATGATTGTACATTGTACTGAGAGCTCTTGGAGTAGAGTTTTGTATGAGATTGTTTCATGATCCATTATATATACATAATATATGATAGTGGGGTTTTTAGCTTTATGATTTCTCGGTAAAAAAATTTGTGTTATGTGTGATTGATATTTCTTCATGTGTTTGCAATTGGTGATTAAATTTCCGCAAAGATTTAAGTAGAAGGATTCTGTATTTAACAGTGGCATATGATTGTTAGATCAGGAGAATTTGACAATAAATAATTGTATTAAAATTTATACATGGTATCGAAGCAAAGAAGATTGCAATATTGAAGCAGTAGCTAAGTTTGTTGGTGGAAACAATTCGAATTTGCTGCAAGATTTTATTAGTGCGACAGTTGAGTAAACATCAAAATGGCTTTCAATGGTTTGCGGTTAGAGTATGCACTCGAGGGTAGCTCAAACTACATTGCATGGAAGGATAGGATGGAGGCGTTGCTTGAAGATAATGGCTTGAAGGAATTCATCGACAGTGATGTTCCTAAGCCCACTTCAACGGATGTTGCATTTCTTGACACCTGGAAAAAGAAAGTAGCGAAGACGAGAAGGATTCTATTGGAAGGTGTGCGAGGCCATGTTGTCTCAAGCCTTCATGGGAAAGCCACTCCATTTGCAATGTGGAAGGCTTTGAAGTATCTTTTCCAAAGCAACAACGACCATAGGAAATTGGCACTGAAGGATAAACTCAGAAAGATCAAGATGGAGAAGGGCAACAATATTCCTAAGTATCTCACAAAGTTTGTCCAATGTCGGGATGAAATGGGGAGTGTGGGAATCATGGTTGCTGATGATGATTTGGTGATTTTGGCTCTCTTGGGACTTCCTAAGATTTGGCACAGTTATCAAGACTCTATCAACGGACGGGAAAAACTGTCGGATCGGGAACGAATGTGGTCGGATCTAGTGCAGGAGGAGTTCAGACGGAACACAAGAGATGGCTCTTCATCAAAGCATGATGATGAAGAGGATTGTGCTTTCGTTGCAAAGAAAGGAAAGGGAAGGGGAATAAATCCCATTCAAAATCAGAGGCTAAAGGAAAGAAGCTGGATTTGTCCAAGGTGAAGTGTTTTCACTATCACGAACATGGGTATCTCGCCACTAACTGCCCATAGAAAAAGAAGAACAGGAAGGCTGCTAGAGCTGCAGCTGGTGAGGCCCTTGCCTCACAATTTTAACTTGATTTCTCTTTTATCACATGCTCGGTTTCAAGCGCAGTGGGATCGGTGCGGTATCTTGATAGTGGTGCTTCCTTCTACATGACGGGAGATAAGGGGATTTTCAGTGACTTGGAGGAGAAAGATCTCCAAATGCATATAGAGATGGGTGACGATGGACGATAAAGTGCGACCGACATTGGTACCATGACCTTTGAGAGGGAGTCAGGTAAACCATCTATGTTGAAAGATGTTATGCATGTTCCAGGTCTAAAGAAGAATTTGGTATCAGTCGCGATGTTGGAGGACAGAGGTTATGACGTTGTTTTCAGTGATGGAAAAGCCTTCCTGTGACATAAAACAACGGGTAAAACCAAGAGGATAGGGATTCGATTTAAGAATCTCTACAAGCTAGAGGTAGATGGTTGCGCTGCAATGGTGGGTAAAGTAGAAGAAGTGGTGAGTCGAGATGAGGGTGAATTATGGCACAGGCGATTCGGCCATCTTCAC
>JAXQQM020079929.1:0-25433 GCA_034641835.2 Pinus albicaulis | reverse complement strand
CGATGTGTTGTTGTAGTTAAAATTTCAGGCAATTTGCGGGGTAGAGATACGGATCCAGGGTAGTGAATTAACTAGAATATTTGATCTGTGTAACTATTTCTATTTATAGTATCTGTTTATTTGTTAATGATTTATATAGTACTTATTTATTTGGTCTGTGTACTTATTTATAGTGCCTATTGAGTAAGTAAAAATAAAATAATCTTTGACACAAGAGTTTGCATGCTCTGTTCTTGAAATGAACTCGTTGCTTTTCCTATCAAATCTGTGTTTTTGGTTTCTTTTTCGAACCATCATGTATGTTGTACTGTATTGCGCACCTTACAATATAGATGTGGGTACGATAGGGTAAATGATATGTTGCCCGAATCATACACACCTTTAACAAATTGACCTACTGAAAGAGCTGATTCATTATGATTAGTGCAGAGAAATGCAATCAATTCATAAATGTTAAGTAATGAACCTTGAAAGATTAGTTTTTGGGGTTGATGTCTGTCATATGTGTGCTACTAATATCGCATATTCAAAGCGAATTATTACCTTTGTAATTTAGAAAATGGTAATCTTTGTGGTCAGTTAGTGTTGGTTGCAACAAGGAATATGTTGGTTATGATGTCCATTAACCATATGCTAATTGAAGACAAATAGTGATATGCTATTTATTGCAGCAAATAATTCACAGATGGTGATTTCACTTTTTTGTGTGAAAGGCATTTTGAGTAGACTTGACTTTTTGCTCACTTAGCTAGGAGACTACTTAACTTGTGGCTCTAATACAAGTATTAGAAAACTATATTAAAATTTAATTATTAGTCAAAATCAATAGTTACAATTTGACATACCGGCTACTTAGTCAGCAAACTGTACACTATGTTGTATATAGAATGTGATGGATTGATACTTCTGCATCCACAACTTAAATGTAATTCTATAGTTACTCACAATGGTGTTGTAAGGTACAGTTCAGCTGCTTAAATTTAACTCTATAGTCCATACTTATTAGGTACTCGTTTTCACCATCGCTTCGGTTGACCTTAGTGCCCATTTGTGAATTTTCATCAATATTCACACAACTTACCTTGACATTAACCGTCGAATGGATCCAACGATCCACCAGACGTCGCGCTCAAACAAAATATCCGACGGCATATAATGAATATCGCGCAACTAAAGTACGTGGGCGATAATCTTCAAATTTTTCACGATGCAAGTGGTTTCACAATACCACCTTAAGCCACGTGTCGAGCCAAGACCCTGATCGCGTTAAAAAAGGTGAAACAACTTACCACCCTTACTCGCATGCGATACAACTGGTTTCTAACACGTTGGTTTCATTGTTCATCAAGGTTCCGATTCTCGCTCAAGTTTCCGCCTTCTTCAAATTTCGCGTTCAACTTTAATCCTTCCTTTCAACTCTGTTTCATTAGCTTCTGCATTTAGTTTTGAAACTTTAACTCTATTCCCTTTACTCGCGCACTCACTTCCAAATTTCACCAGAACTCACGGCTCTTCTATTCGCATTGGGTTTAACTTCTCCGACGCCTTCACCTAATACAGGACCTCTATATGTGGATAGTGTTCAACCCCCAAATCACTCCAAACCACTATATCGCCTTCTGCACTGCCCTTCAACGGCAGTTTCTCATCGATGAATACTGATTTATGTTGTTGGTGACTCCAATTCAACAATAGCAACCAACAACATTATTACTACAAGTATACAGGTCGAACCTGACAATTTTTTACCCGGATCTATCTCATCCGCATCCCTGTTCTTGTCATTCTGATTATAATCAAATCAATACACACTAGGCCGAACACTAGTTCAAATTCTCTAAATAAGATCGATCCTTTCAACATAGAGGCTAATAATTCAAAACCCCATACAATGCAATAACTCGGAAGGTAAAGGGAGTCAAACCCCCTTCAAACAACGAACACAGAACTCGATTCACACTCGGTGTCTTACACAATTTCTTATTGGAATTCGAGGGCATTCATGCAGACATTAAATCAATCGAGACACCTACATTCAAAACCAATTTCATTCATAACATATACTAGCAGTGTAAATACTGCCTGACAAGAAAACTTGTTAACACTGATCTCGTTATTGAATTAGATTCTTCTTCGTCTTTCATCTTGACCCCGGTAGAGAGGAGGGTAGCTTTATTGGCTTCAATGTCCGCCTATTTATTATGAGTTCTCAGCACATGATAGTAATTCAACTTCTGAAAATCGTTTCCCATACCCTTAATTCTGGATATCAGCCTTGCTAACTTGAGATCCGAGGCTGGGGAGTTGGAAACCATTGCGTTTATAATGATCTGGGAATCCCCTATGACATTTGCTTCTCTTATATTTAAATCTTTGAGGATCTTGAGGCCTTGGAAGAGGGCCAAAGCTTCAGCTTGAACGCTGGATGAGAATCCAAGCCCCCAAGCAAAGGAATGAATTTTTTCCCCAATTGGACTTACAACAACACCTCCAGCAGCAGCTTTGCCCGGATTGCCCTTTGCTGCCCCATCAAAAAAGAGAGAGTGCCTTGAATGTGAATTGAGCCAGTCTTGAAGGTCAGTTTCGGATTTCCTTATTTGCTAGTCTTTGAGAGGAGGGACGTTTTTAACTGCTGGTTGAAATTGCAAGTCAAGGGAAGCTCCCCAAGCAATGTCCTGTTGGCTGAGATTGGAATCGTCTTTTATATCAGTCAAGCACTCCTTTAGATGACATTTAATCTTGATTTCTAAGACCTTGTGATTCTGTTTGATATTTCTGAAGATTCTTCTGTTTCGTTCTAGCCAGAACTGCCAACAAATAACCTTTGGAAGGACAGCCCATGCAGATTTAATAAGCTGATTTTTAGAAGGGGGGCCAGGATATCTGATTGCCCAATTGGAAAAAAGATCAGCAGTGGAACGAGGTAGCAAAAAGTTGGGATCCAAATTGTGAATGAAGGAGGACCAGATCTTCTTAGAGAACTTGCATTCGAGGACTAGATGGACAGCAGTCTCAGCATTTTCATTGCACAACGAGTAGATGGAGGGACCATAGAACCCTTTTCTCTGCAAGATGTCATACGTAAGGATCTTGCCGTGGCAGAGGAGCCAAGCAAAGAAGTCGACTTTGGGCCATGAAGGGAAACGCCAGACCCCCTGCCAAGGAGCAGGGTCAGGGGGGACGTAAGGCCTCTCTTTCAGCTTGTGATATCCCATGGAGACAGTGTAACCTTTGGCATTCGGCCCCCAGCCTTTCACATCTTTTTTCCTCATGCGTGTGGGTGTCGAGCCATGGAGAAGATCCAGCAGTGTGGACCATTCGAGTGTCAGGGGAGCCGGCACCTCAATTCGTTTCCACCCTGCCCAGGCAGAGTCTTTCCAAAGAGAAATATCCCACAACGAACACAGTCCCTCTCTATCCATCCAGCAACGCAGCGCTCTAATGGAGGCTCTGTCTTCAATTGGGTCGTTATTCATAATTTTATCAGCCCAGATATTGATCTTTTTGCCATTTCTTGGAATCCAATATGAGTGCGCATTGATCAAGGGAGCAGCTTTAACATACAGTTTGAGAAAAGACGAATAAGGAACATGGATTACATTGTCTAAACAGGAGGAACGAGGACCCCTGAAATACTTTTTCCAGAGAGCCAATTGGGCCCAGCCAGGCTTGGGCGCAATGATCCTCCAAATAATCTTAGCTGCCATAGCCACGTTTTGTTGACAGAGATTTTTGAAATTCAAACCACCCTCCCTCAGAGGCTTGGAGATGGTTTCCCAACTGATAAGGGGAATCTTGTTTTCATTCTGTTTACCTCCCTTCCAAAAAAACCTCCGCATGAATTCTTCCATTTTTTTTAATATACCTGCCGGAGCGAGAAGCACAGCGAATTGAAATAGGGGAAGACTGGAGAGCACAGATTTAATAAGGACAGATTTGCCAACAGTGTTGAGCCAGGAGAAGCCCCAGGCTTGGATCCTAGACTTGAATTTTTCCAGCTGAGGGAGCCAGTCTTTGCTTGTAGATTTCTTATGAAAAACAGGAAGGCCTAAATATTTAAAGGAGATCCAATTGGAGGAGGCAGCAAAACCCAAACATCTAGATATAGCGGAG
The DNA here is from genome assembly GCA_034641835.2 of Pinus albicaulis. Lineage (NCBI taxonomy): Eukaryota > Viridiplantae > Streptophyta > Pinopsida > Pinales > Pinaceae > Pinus > Pinus albicaulis. Next base: position 21,320 of record JAXQQM020079929.1, on the reverse strand, counting down.
AGCAATCTGGGCGGGGTGTTCCAGCTGTAGATATGGCATTTGTTCTTATTTACCACGCTGCCAGAGACTTCACTGAAATCATCCAAAACTGCTTTAAATTTAGAGGCAGAGGAGAGAGAGGCAGCTCCCAAGAATAGTGTGTCGTCCGCAAATAGGGTGTGGTTTATATTTTTTACCCCTCTTGCAATACACAGTCCGTTGATATCTTGATCTTGCATCTTTTTGTCTAACAGGTAGCTGAGGACAGAGGCTTGGATGACAAAAAGCAGGGGGGAAAGAGGACACCCCTGCCTTAGCCCTCGTGAAGCTTTGAAGAAATCAGTGGCTCTTCCATTTACAAGAGGAGCGATCCAAGGCTCCGAGATGCATGCCCGGATCCATTTGATGAAATTTGCTCCAAAACCAAATTTGCTCATTACTTTTAAAAGAAAGCTATGATTTACACTATCAAAAGCATTTGCTAAATCAAGTTTAATCACCATACCTTGTTCTTTTCGAAGAAGACTTGAGTGGATTGCTTCTTGAACAAGGGTGAAATTGTCCACGATTTGCCTTCCTTGAATGAAGCCTCCTTGATTCTTCGGAATTATTTTGGGAAGCATGAGCTTCAGTCTATTTGCAATAACTTTAGTGATAATCTTGTACCCAGTATTGCATAAGGAAATCGGGCGGAATCTGCTGAAATTGTTGGCCCCTTTTTCCTTTGGTATTAGGGCTAGAAAAGCGGAGTTTGTGCTACCTCCTATTTTCTGAGCATTTTGAGACTTCTGAACCATTTTGAGCAGATCCTTTTCAACAATCGGCCAACAGACTTGAAGGAACCTGGCAGAGAATCCATCCGACCCAGGGGCCTTATCCGGATCCATATCAAAGAGGGCCTTTTTAACTTCGTCTTTGGTGACTTTGGCCTCAAGGATCTCATTCATACGAGGAGAAATTGCAGAAGGAATGATGTCAAGCAGACCTGAGTATTGGTCCGAGTCCTTATCCTCACTATACAAGTTTTGAAAGTGAGAGAAGGCTGATTTTTTAATGTCTTCAAAATCCTTGAAGATGACGTTATCCTCCTTAATCTCAGAAATAGTGTTGAAGCTTTTCCTGACTTGGGTTTGTTTGTGGAAAAAGGTAGAGTTCCTGTCCCCTGCTTTGAGCCAGAGATTTCGAGATTTTAATCTCCAGTATTCTTCTTCAGCTAGACAGGCCTTATGATAGCGTTGTTGCAAATGAGCCTCTTGATCTAAGATCTCCTCTGTGACAATAGCGTGCTCCATATGAAATTGATGAGAGGCGAGAGAGACTTTGATGTCTTTTCTTTCTGTAGCCGGGTTGGACAGGGTTTTTGCCCATTGTTTTAGATCACCCTTTACCCTTCTGAGTTTTTCCTCCCAGATATAGAAGGGAGAACCATTGACAGGCTGACTCCAACAATCTTTGACTATTTGCATGAAGTTTGATTCTTTGACCCAGAGAGGACTAAACCCAGCTAAATAGGCCTAAACATGGCCTCAGAGTCTCGAGCTTGAGAGGCTTTTCATGGTCCGAGATTCTTTCTGGTTAAGGATATGAATTTGTTCTCTAAGCCTAGTAAATGTAGGGGGCGTGAGCTTTGAATGAAAATTCTATCTAATCTCAAGTAAATTTCTCATCAAGACACTCTGAGTTGTATCAAGAACATATAACCGGAAGAGGGCTTATATCTATCAGTCCTAGCCTCTGTACATCTTCCGCCCATTCCTCAGCTCAGATCTCGAACACGTCACACTTTTTCGCATCTATGAGTCATGAGATTAAGATCTCCAACAATGATTATATTTTCCAGATTTGTCAGGTCTGCTTGTTACCTTATAGTGTCCCAACATTCCTTTTTTTCCCCAACATTAACTGGAGAATATACATTGAAGAGGCAAAGGTTTTCCTTGGTGTCCAGATTTTGCATTTTCAGCAGCAACGAGTGAGTATTTCTAGCCTCAAAGGTGACTACAAATTTGTTAGGGTTCCATAGAGTGCCAATCCCTCCTGAAGCGCCCCGGGCAGAGATTGCTCTTGCTTCACTTTTGAACCAAAATTTCTTGCATGCTTGCAGGAAGACTACGTCTTCCAACTTAGTCTCCTGGACGAGAAGTATGTCTGGAGTTTCTGTTCTTATTAAGCTTCTCATGGCCTCTTCCTTGACTTTACTCCCCATACCTGTACAATTCCAGGAGATGACCTTCATTATTTATGTTTCTGGTGGGCCCCCTTGGAGCCATGGGTCTGATTTTTCAACATCCTTGACTTTGAGGCAAGCAACTTTTCCAAAGTTGGTTGGCTGCCCTGTAACTTGTCCTTGTACGTTTCCTGCTCTCTTTTCTCCCGATCTGTTTTGCGACCTCTTGTGGATCTCCTAACAGAGGCCTGAGAGTCGCCTATTTCTCCTTCCTCCTCCGAATCTTTCGACTCCTGGACCTCTTCCTCGTCTTCAACAGGTATTCCTTTTGAGGTTTCTGCAGCACTTGCGTCTTTGGAAAACATAGAGGGAGTCCCTTTGATCGGGGATGTTGTCTTTTGAACATCCACCTCCTAGGTGTCCTCTTGGTGCGAGCTTAGGAGTTCGAACTTGTTTTCAGAAGCGGACTTAGACGGGATCTGCTGAGAAGAGGCCTGTTGGGGACCTTTGCCACTAGGGCCTCCCGGCTTTTGAGCCTTATGGGAGGTTTTGGAGCGCTTGACTTGATTCCATCCGTCCTCCTTCCCTTGCACAACCTCATTGTTGGATGGACAGCCTCTGGCGAAGTGTCCATAGACATGGCATTTCCGGCATTTGAAGGGCAGCTGCTCATAGTCCAGTTTCTGCACATGCGTCCAGCTTCCGACTTTGATTTTGATGGCCTCTGGTAGCCCAACCTCCAGATCTACTTCCACGCAGATCCTGGCGCAGTCATACTGGTCCTTGTTGTTTGCTCGATCGATGAACTTCCCAAGGGCATTTCCAATATGCATCAGAGAATCCCAATTCTAGCAGTGAACTGGCAGATTTGGGAGTCTAACCCACACCGGGACTGCTTTGGGCACATCCACAACAGGATCGAAGTCTAGAGTCCACTTATTTAGATACAAACCCTGGGGCCCATGAAGTAGGGGTCGTTCTGGAAGATCAGATCTTTGTCATCTTTTGAAGTGAACTCGAAGAGAAAGTAACCTCTCCCCAAAAAATAAGAAGTAACGCTTTCTTTGATCAGAGGCGCCCAGTTTCTGTTGACCCAGCTCTTAGTGGTTTTGGGGGATGGCCAAAGCCCTGTAAACTGGCCTATGAGGGCTTGTTCAGCCAGTGATAAAGCAACCTGAATCGGAGTCTCTGCTGGAAGAGAGATCTCAGGTATTTCATCAATTTTCTTAACAAATTTCGCAGCTTCAACATTCTTCTTCTTAGGAAGCCCTGCCAATAAGCGATCGAAAGCCTCAGCCGAAGAGGGCGGGGGAGGGGGACGAGGCCCCTGGGGAGAGCCCAGCCCCTCCATGGGCGCAAGCCCTAGCAAGAACGCGGCCCGGATCAATGCGCAGGCAGCATAACTGCTGAATTTTTATTGTTGTTCCAGCACTTGAATATTTACTATCTCCCTTTCCCAGCAAAGAGAAACGCCGCAGCCAGAGGTCAGAAGTTTGATTTCCAGCACCATCACATTCAACAGTGTGTTGTTGTAGTTAAAATTTCAGGGAATTTGTGGGGTAGAGATACGGATCCAGAGTTGTGAATTAACTAGAATATTTGATCTGTGTACCTATTTCTATTTATAGTATCTGTTCATTTGTTAATGATTGATATAGTACTTATTTATTTGGTCTGTGTACTTATTTATAGTGTCTATTGAGTAAGTAAAAATAAAATAATATTTCACAAATAAAATAAAATAAAAATAGGTAAACTAACATTAATTTGAACTCTAATATTTAATATTTGCCTTAAAAACACAAACACTACATAAGAGTATGAAATTATCTCATTAAAGTATTTCAATACAAGTTCTAGAAGCCAATGTGTAATATAATTCCTCTGTTTGAATAGTATGTACATAAAACCACAAAAACAATGATCTAAAATGCTTGAAAATCGAAATATGTACACATAAATATTAGTATGATGTAATAAAGTACATAAAGACAATGACAAGAAAATCCTACAAAGTATGACCCCCATAGAATGTATATTTGGTTTTCTTAGTGCTTTTGAATACTTTACCTTAGACATACCAAAAAATAGTACTTCAATACAAAATATAATTAAATCGGGTAAAAAAAATGATGCATATCATTATGATCATATTTTATTTTACACATAAAATGTAACAATGAAAAGCATGCTACCATATATTTGTGGATATGAAAATGATCGAGTGACAAAAAGGATTTTGTATATGATTCTTTGTCATATCCCAATGCATCCCATTGACAACTATTATTTGGAAGGGGTCATAGGGCATGGAACAATATTTCAACTCGTGATTTTATGGCTTTAACACTGCTCATTCAAAGTCACAGTTGCATTGCATCAATGAATTTCTGAATTATTCGTCTGGGTACATTCTTTCTCATATGGTCCATCCAAATCTCCAATATTTTCATGATACTCCTAAAGAATTGCCTTTACATTCTCCTTCAAAAGGCATTGTTCGCTCAGAAGGCTCTCATTTTTTGGTGCTCAGAATACTATAAGTGAGCAAGAATTGCAACAATCAGTTTCCAATTGTATAGAGCTCAGATTCCAGTTTCCAATGGTATCTTTCATCATCATCTAACTCTAAATCATCAAGTTGGAGTTGATCCATCCATTCAATTTTTGTCACAACTTGCTTCAAAATCAAGGAATTCTCGGCTTTGTTTAAGCTATTTTGACCATTTGTTTATTTCAATAGAAAAATAATATAGTCCAAGCTATATTGCTCTTTACACACAAAATGTTAAATGTTAAATGTGAAGCCGCATTTACAACATCTCTATAATTCAATTAAGCGGCATGTAATAGCTACCCATAAACATTTCCAAGATCACATTGCAACATTACTATATTTAAATTAAGCGACAGGTAGTAGCTACCTTGTAACCTTGTTTCAATTTAAAATATATTATACTATTTTATTTATTGATTTATTATAAATTTTATATTCTATTACTAAATAATAGACATCTTACTCTTACAGCATCAAATTTTATTAATAATCCATCTTCATCCATTCACACAAATCTTAATTTCTTTTACTTATTACCTCATCTATTCACATATACTTTCTATCTATTTTTTTACATAATTAATAATTAATATTTATTATCAACAAATTATTCCATTTAAGCAAATTCATTAAATTGAACTATAAAATAAATATTATACCTCATGCGTTGTGATTCTTGATCACCCTTATATGTACTCATTCACACATCTCCTAATGTGTGTAAAATAAATCTCATGCCATTTAATAAATTGGTAATACTTGATCACTCAATATATCTAACCATTCAGACATATCATTCATAATCAGCCACTATATTTAGGCATTCACACATCTCCTAAACTATATTGTACCATTTAATAAATTTGTGATTCATTATCACGCACCACATCTGCCCATTCACACATATCCTAAACTATAGAGTAGGTCGCATGTACGCATGTGTGATTGTTGATCACCATACCATTTAATGCATTTATGATTCATCATCACCTAGTGTATATACCTGTTCACACATATCCTTAATTTTCCTATTTATGAGTCTTACTAAGCATTCGTAAAGCTCCAAACCGTCTAGTGAATTTATTTACTTATAAAATTAATTTACTAGTTATTTTTAAATTTGGTTTTTTGAAAAGTTTTTTGGTTTATTTTATCGATTTATAAAATTAATAAATTAATTTAATTTACTAGTTGTTTTTAAATATGATTTTTTGAAAATTTCTTAGGTTTATTTTCCAATCTAATTTGTCTATAATATTACAAGAATTCATTGAAATCACAAATTTGATAAGTGAACTCTGCACAATCCAATTACATCATGGATTTTCCTGGGTGCTGAATCCAAATATACAATTAAAAACCAGTTTAAATAACACAAATCAAATTTTCCCCAAAAAACATTCCGTCTTATTTTAGCCAAAATTCCAAAAAATTGCACTTAACAACAGCTCCCTTAATTTATCAATTTAAATATTAGATAGGTAGTTTGAAATCGAGTTGTCTTTACTACGACTTTTTGGAGACTTTTCTTGTGGAATTTTCAGATCAAATTTTTTTAAAATCCAGCAAGAATTCATTGAAATCACAAGTTTGGTGAGTAATTCTGTAGAATCAAAGTGCTTTAGGGCTTTTTCAGGGCGCAAGATTTCAACTTAAATTTTCCCACAAAATTCCGACACCGCGGAAACTCCAAAAACTCGCACCGTTTAAAATTTATTTTAAACAATTAAAAAACAAACACGTGTCAAGTAAACGCATCCAGACATTCCTTATAAAAGGTTGTCGAGGTTATGTTTCTCCACGCTGAGGTGTGCCCTAGCATCATATTGGTGTGTTGATTGTCCCGTGCTCTCCCCACTTGTTTTACGGGTGCATTAGGGCAATGATGGACAACTATCAGGGGCGCATGTCTTTGATGCTTCTCCTCCTATTTTGTTGTGCTGCATCGCCAAAGCCCACAACCTCAGTTTCTCAGGGCAGGAGATTGTCGTCTGTTGTCTCCTCGGCGCCTTTGGTACTGCAGTATCACAAGGGAACCCTTCTCACGGGACCAGACAGTATGAAAGTCTATATACTTTGGTATGGCAATTTCAGTCACTCCCAGAAAGCCGTGGTCCTTGACTTCATCGTTTCCATTGGAAGAAACATTGGAAGGCAACCATCCGTGAGGAGCTGGTGGGCAACCACTGAGCAGTATAAAGATTCAGCCAAAAGAGGCGTCTCAGGAGAAGTTCAAATTGGGGGCGAAGCCTCTGACGCTCTGTGCTCCCGTGGAAAGAAGCTGAAGAGAAGCGATATTGCATTGCTGGTAAGACAGAGGTTGAGTAAAAGCTTTTTTCCAGGAGACGACCAGGGAATTCACATTGTTCTGACGGCGGACGACGTGTATGTGGAGAGATTCTGCATGGACTCTTGCGGTTTTCATGATTCAATTTCTGTAACTCATTCCAAGAGGATCTTGTTGGCGTGGGTGGGTAACTCTGGTGTTCAGTGTCCGGGGCAATGCGCGTGGCCTTTTGCAGCCCCACTATACGGGCCTCCGACTCAACCTCTTAATCCGCCAAACGGAGATGTGGGTGTGGATGGGATGATAATAAGCATAGCCACCATTTTGGCAGGGGCGGCCACCAATCCCTTCAACACTGGGTACTATCAAGGAGATGCTCTGGCACCTCTGGAGGCAGTGACTGCCTGCGCTGGCATATTCGGGAAGGGCGCATACTCTGGTTACCCGGGAGAGTTGTTGGTGGATAAGAAGAGCAACGCAAGCTACAACGCTTTTGGAATTAACAGAAGAATGTATTTGTTACCTGCAATGTGGAATCCATCTACCCTCTCATGTAAGACCACGCTTGCATAAGAATGCGATACCTAGGAATACTGTTCACAGTTGCCACACTTTTGGTACTAAGCTCTCTGCAACATTTGATTGTGGTGTGAACTTAAATCTATTATAATATTATTCTAGATTTCAATTTTGTATCTTATTTTGGTCATCCATGTTTTCCAAACTTTTTATTTTTGAAATATTCTTATTTAAATTTAAATTTAAATTTATAATTTTTATTTTATTTTATTTTATTAAATTTATTTATATAATTGTAAAATAAATAAGGCAAGCAAGTTTGTTAGTTATTTAAGTGAATACCAAAACCTTCGTGCCTTAATACTCGATCATGTTTATAATGTTTTTCTATCATCATGTATGGAATACAGTGCAATGACATGTGAGGTATTAATTATAGGATCATGTTTATAATCGTTTTCTATCATCATGTATGGAATACAATGCAATGACATACAAGTTATTAATTGGGGTCTTATAGGTCTTTTTACACTATCAATGTATGAAATTTTTAATTGAAACTTAAATAATTAACAATTAATATATTTCTAGTTAAAATTGTATTTAAAAAAAATTACATTATGGATGACAAAAGTTTTATTATATTTATAATTATATGGATAAATATGTTTACTTTATAATAGGGTTTTTAAAATTTAATTAAAAATAATTATTAAATAGATAGTAGAGAGTTAATCTTTACATAATATTTTTAATAATATTCATAAATTAAAGATTGAAATTTATATTGATATTTATCCTACAATGCTACTTATCTATGTATCAGTGCAAGCTCTATTTAGTTTATAAATTTATCTTAATTGTAAATTTAGATATCACATAAATATGGAGTAATTGTTGATTTTGTTGTATGTCTCGCACTATGTTTGCAATTTGATGTCCATTTCATTATTGAGATGTGTGGAATTTGATGTTCCATTTCATTAATAGTGGGTTGTCTGAAATTTTATTTCATTACAAATAAGCTATGTAGAATTTGATGTTGGATTTCATTACTTTTCAAAGAAAAGTTTCTTCTAAATACTTCTATGTGATTTTTTTTTTAAATTAACTCAAGTCAATATTTACAAATATAATATACAATAAACTTCTGGAATTATTATATTTTCCTCCATTTCTATGATTCGAAGTTGATAAATTTATACAATGAACCTTTTTTTATGAATTATTATATTTTTCTCTTTTTCTATAATTCCAAGTTGATAAGTTGGGTGATGGACTTGTATTCGAGATGCAATTACACATTAGCTTACTGTTATAATACTTCTATGTGCCTTATTCAAGTTTATGCAACTTCTATGTGCTTTATTCAAGTTTATGCAATGTTACGTGTCCATGTTTACGCAATGCTCCCTGTCCAATGTTATTTATGTACTTCAATATGCAATCGAGATTTTTTTTTTTTAAGCTTGGTACGACCTTTCATTTTTCTTTTTTTCTCCTTTTTTTTCTATATTCATCAACATGTCTAGATACATCACTCCAATCAGGGAAGGGAATTGAACTTGTGATGAGTGCCATAACAGCCCACCTCATCACTATTTAACCAAGACCCCACAGACGCAATCGAGAAATTTTAGCAACATAATATTTAGCTAAAAACATTATGATTGAAATTTTGTTATCACATGCCATTAACAATCCACTCTTATGGTAAAGATACTAGAATTTCGTAGGTTTTAATACAACAATTAACTTGTACTTCACTTGGTTTTATAAATGGATTGATCTATAAAATACAAGTTCCCAATATTTCAATGGCATTACACAACCTTCAATATATATGGCTTCAAATTGAGAGAATAACTAAGATTCTTTCCATCATTATGTTATTTAACTGTGCTATTTTCAACATGTTGATTTCCAAATCTAGTATTTTTTATCCATAACTTTTCTAAATCTATGAATCATACTTCCTATAATAATAAAACATAATATGAAGGAATTTGATTTTCTTTTAAATGTTGAAACTCAGTTTGGAGCTTTGTGATCTCAATATGGAAAAACTATTTTTGTTGTGCTAGCTTCCTCATAAGTATAAAATAAAAGTGTGCTTAAGGATCGTCTCAAATAGCCAATTTATGAGAGGGTTTATGTGTCAAATTTGTGTGTCTTTAATGAGCAATTAATGAGGTAAATTATCTTTTAAAACAAGTAAAAAGCATAGAATACAATACACAGAAAATACATTACACGGAGCTAATAAAGGAGTTCAACCCTCCTGGGCTACATCTCCTTGGACCTGCTTCAGTGGCTTGGCCCTATTTGGATTAATGGTCAATTCTCTGATTACATACACCTACAGTGCTCCAATGGATTCCCAACCTACTCTAATGGATTCAGAAGACCCAAAAACCCCTAAGTGGCCTCTTTTGGCTCTTCAAATGGTTTTTAATTGAAGAAGACATGAGCTCCTCTCGTGGTGGCCCTAGGCATATTTAATCTTCAAAGTGGAAAAATCACTTCCAGAAGTGCTCCTCTGCCTCTAAAACTTACACGAAACTTCTTAGAGCATCCAAATCTACTAGGATAGACTCTTTTCGAACCTAATTTGGTCAAATATTTCTCTAGTTATGGTTTCCTCAAATTTTTCCTAAGAAAGTTCCTCCAAATCTAGAGAAACTCCAGTTAAGTCCGCCAGAACTAGAGTCCCTCTGAAATTAGCGGACTCTGCCAACTCCACCGCCAAGATAAGAGAGGATTAAATAATGGATAAGTGCGCATTAACTGAAGGTCAAGCGTTAATTAAGCATGTTTAAAAAAATCTGAATTAACATACGAATTAGCGTATTTAAACCTTGATTAATGTTCAATGAAGTGTGGTTAAGTAATTAAACTCTGCACTTTAAATTCGAGCTTCGTTGTGGTTCTGTGCGCGTGGTCCTATGGACCAAGGTTTGGTCCTCTTTACCTCTGTCGTTTTCCATTACACTCCATAAAACAAAGGCATAGTCCTCAAGTGTTAAGAAGTAACATGCAACATGGTTGGTAACTCGTAGAGTTTGTGTCGGGGAGGTCGCGGGGTCGACCCTGACCTCTGCCCATCCACCATATAAAAGTTTTGGTCGAACATACAATGACATTCAACCTTATAACATAACCAAATTTCAGCCTTTGGGAGAGGGCACGTGACGGCCTCCAGGCTAGCCACGTGTCCTCATCCCATTGGTTCATTCCAACCAACCATAATTTGACACGTAACCTAGAAATTTGGGCCAACCACAAGCTAACAAGTTTCATCACACCATTGGTCGAAGGAAACCAATTTTGACCAAGAAATTGACCCCTTTGACCCTGTTGGAATTTTTTTTTTAAATTCGTGTGTCTCGCAAAGTGGACAACATGCTCTAACTTTCTCATACATAGTCGATTTTCGATGAAACAAAGTGCACTGGAATCAGGAATAAGAGACCTATCCGGTCATTCAGGTTCTGAGTGATTTGGAGCACTTAAATTTTTTAGCAAATTTTTGACCCCAATTCAATTTTTTATCATTCCTTCCCACTGAAAGGATTTTTGACGAAAAAAAGCTAGTTATTTGATGAGAGTTTAATACTCTTCCTATTTCTAAGTTCTATCAACTTGATTCTACTTGGGAAAAACTCCATGAAAACCACTTTGGTTCACTGACATGCCTTGCCTTGCAAATGGCTTGGCACTTCAACCAATGTCCTCCTTCTGTTGTTAACCCAATCAAACACTTGTTGGCTGCTTGTTGATTGATTAAACACTTTGTTGTACCAAAGTGATCCCTCGATGCTTGGAAAGCTGACTGATGGCCTTCCCACTGAGAATCATGTTCCTCCTTTGCACACACATGCATTTGATGCAAGCTTCTCCTTAGAAACCATTTTTCCAAGTTAAGCCCATCTGAGAGAACCACAACAATGATTTCCAATATCATTAATCACAAGAAAATAAATGACCATTATTTTTACCTCCACGGTTCAAAATTCCACATCTGGAAGAATGCATTCGCCATCTCTTTCACTTCTTGGCGTCATCACATCAAATGGTCTACAATGGTTGTTGTTTTGGCTACAAACATTTTTGGCATGTTGTCCACTTTCCACTTTTTGATTCCATCATCCTCCAGTATTGACATGTTGCTCATTCCATGATTTGAGAATGAAGGCTAATCATGAGCCTCTCTCTCAAGATTAGACCTTCCAAAATCCTGAGGCATCTTGTCACAAGAAAACCCATTAACTTGAAAAACACATCATGTAAGAAACATAACTTGACGACCTCTTCCTTTGGCTCCTTCAAAGCAACAAATGTCACATCCTGTGAACATCGCCATGCACTCTTACATCTTGGTGTACAAACCCATCGACCAAACGCAAGTCGATAAAACATGCATATTCAAACAATTAACTCTCAAGTCAAACAAAAGCATGTACAACACTTGATGATTCTTCTCCCAAAACAAAAATAATTTCACATCTCATGAAACAATTTGTCAACATCTCCCTTTCATATTTGGAGACAAAATAAACTCTTCCAAGTCGATATGACATACATGTAACATGCAATCGACCAACACAAGTCGACACTCATGCATGTGCAAATGATCAACATTCTCAAGTAAAGAAACATACATGATAAACAAAGCAATCAACCAACACAATTCAATCACTCATGCATGTTCAAGCACAATGAAACTATCAAAAATTCGACTATTCACACACACAAAATCTCATGCATGTATACAATGCTCAACTCTCTCGCAAGTACAATCACAAGTACAAGAATCCCATTGACATGTACAAGTACTTAAAGTGCTGAAATGACCAAATTTGCTGCAAAAAAGTGAGTCAACATACTCCACTTTCAAACACCTTCCTAGTGTAAACATGAAACATGCATTCTAGAGAAAAAGAAATGAATTCACGTGCAAATTTCAACTACAATTTGTCATCTTTGATGTACCCAAGTGAGTCAACATAACTCTGCTTTTCCAACATCTTGCTTCATGCAATATGTAGCATACTTTCAAGAGAAAAGAAATGCATCAATAAGGAAAAATTTGCATCAATCATCAAAAGAAATGCAAGGCCCTAATTGGTTAAGAAATCTAACCATCTCTTTCCAAACCACTTCAATGGCGCTTCTTTCAGCTGCACTTCATCATGTGAATAATCCTGACCCACATCAATTATGAAATATTTTTTTTCCATTCTTGTCAAAATCTCTCTCCACCTTCTTCAAATTTTGTGGATGACTTGTTGGATACAAAGTCCAACACTTGTCTACAATATGACCCTGCTTATGGCAATGAGTGCAAAATAATTGCATCTTCTTTTCAACATGGTTTTCATTGTCCATTGGACCTTTGGCTTTTTGTCCCATTTGTTTTGAAAGTTTCCTTTGTATGGCTATCTTATTCCAACACCTCGAAACAGTATGGTTATTCAAACCACAAAAGGAACATGTGAATTTTCTCCAAATATTATGTGAGGATTTTCCATGTCGATCATAATTAAAAGAAAATTGATTAAAGGCAGATTTATACCTTGCACATCCACCTTTGTCACCTTCTTGAGGAGGTGAATTTAATGAGGTAGTGGCTATCTTTGGAATACCAACAATGGCTTCGATGAATTTAGAGCTTTCAAAATTCTCTTGTTTTCCAATTCCATTAGTTGCATGCTTATGAGAATTTTCTTGCAAAGTGGGTGTAAAACTTTTTCATTCCTCACGAACACAAACTTCACAAGCTTGAGGTAATGAACATGTAATTAAATTCCTTCTTGGAACACCTTCATGTGCCTCCTTGGCTTTGGAGAATTCTCCATCATGTTGTCCATAACCAAGACCCAAATACCTAGGCCTTTCCTCAACAATGATTGGCTCAACTATGCCTTGTGCATGTTTGACCAATCCTTTACCTTCATATCACATATTCATCAATAATTTATACCCTATTCCTCGAGTGTGACTTTCAAAATCACTTACACATTCATTTTAATAGGAAATAGAAGATAAAATTGAATTGCATACCTATTTTTCATGCACATACTTGGCTAGGATTTCATTTGAAATATGGAGCTGAGTCTCCATCTCATGCATATTTTCAAGAAGCTCTTGCTTCTCCTCCTTCATGGCCATCAACTTCTCATGAAGTATAGTACTCTCCTTATTTTCAACCATATCTTGCACCATATATCTTATGATGAAAAGCTTCTGCAACATCTCTTCACCAAAGAGTCTGGCTAAGGAAGATTTATTAGAAACATCACTTGATGAAGCTGCCATCACACTTGTAATGCATAAAAATCTTCTTTGTTGTGATTTTTAAGCTAGGTCCTCAAACTTTACCTTCTCCTGAAGAGAGGAGATACACATAAACTTTCCCACAATTAAATTCTCCTTGCACAAATACAAAACCAATAGCTAATTTTCTAGCTAACCTTGGCAAACCCTGAGATAAACTTGGGCTAAAATGTGCTAAACTGTGCTCTAATACCAACTTGATCTGCATATGGAAAAACTAGTTTTTTTGTGCTAGCTTCCTCATCAGTATAAAATAAAAGTGTGCTTAAGGATCATCTCAAATAGCCAGTTTATGAGAGGGTTTATGTGTCAAATTTGTGTATCTTTTATGATCAATTCATGAGGAAAATTATATTTACAAACACATAATAGCAAGTAAATTGCAGATAATACAATACAAAACAAACACATTACACAGAGCTGATAAAGGAGTTCACCCCTCCTGGGCTACATCTCCTTGGACCTACTTCAATGGCTTGGACCTCTTTGGATTAATGGTCAATTATCATATTACATCCACCTATAGTGCTTCAATGGATTCAGAAGACCTAAAAACCCCTAATTAGCCTCTAATGGCTCTTCAAATGGTTTTTAAGTGAAGAAGAAATGCCCTCCTCTCCTGGTGGCCCTAAGCATATTTAATCTTCAAAGTGGAAAAATATCTTTGATAAGTGATCCTCTACCTCTGAAACCTACACCAAACTGTTCAAAGCATCCAAATCTGGTAGGATGGACACTTCCTGAGCCTAATTTGGAATATTTCTCTAGTTTTGGTTTCCTTAATTTTTTCCTAGGAAAGCTCCTCCAAATCTAGAGCAACTCCAGTTAACTCTGCCAGAATTGGAGTTCCTCTGAAATTAACAGACTCCACCAACTCCACCGCCAAGATAAGAGTGGATTAATTAATGGATAAGTGTCCATTAACTGACTGTTAGGCACTAATTAATCACGTTTAACAAAATCTGAATTAACATACAAATTAGTGCATTTAAACATTAATTAAAGGTTAATAAAGTGTGGTTAAGCGCTTAAAATCCGCTCTTTAAATTGGAGCTCCACCATGGTTCTATGTGCGTCGTCCTATGGACCGAGGGCTGGCCCTCTTTACCTCTGTATTTTTCCATTACACTCCATAAAACAAAGGCGTGGTCCTTATGTGTTAAGAACTAACACGTAGCATGGTTGGTAAGTCGTAGAGTTTGTGTGGGGGAGGTCGTGGGGTCGAGCCCGACATTCGCCCATCCACCATATAAAAATTTTGGTCAACTATACAATTACATTCAACCTTATAACATAACCAAATTCGGCCTTTGGGAGGGGGCAAGTGGCAGCCTCCAGGCTAGCCATGTGTCCTCATCCCATTATTTGTTCCAACCAACCATAATTCGACATGTAGCCCAGAAATTTGGGCCAACTACAAGCTGACAAGTGTTAGCACACCATTGGCCAGATGAAAACCAAGTTTTACCAATAAATTGACCCCTTTGACCCTGTTTGACTTTTTTTTTTAAATTCGCCTATTTGGCAAAAGTGGACAGCGGGCTCTAAATTTCTCATACGGAGTTGTTTTTCGATGAAAAGAAGTGCGTCGAAATCAGGAAGACGAGACCTATCCATTCATTCAAGTTCCGAGCAATTCTGAGCACTTCAATTTTCTATAAAATGTTTGCCCCCAATTCAGTTTCTTATCACTTCGTCTCCAAAAATGTTGATGGCTTGGAAACTCTAATGCTCCTACATAGACTCCCAAGGTAGAAAAAAAAGCATCTCTCTTAGTTTCCAAACTTTATGTTGTTTTTTTCCACTTGCCTTGCTAATCCAAAGTCTTACAGTCAACTTTTCCTTGCTATTCATTATCATTTTCCTCTTGTTGTACCTTCTCCTCGTCATCTTGTTCATCAACATCCATAACATGTCTATTTCTTAATCTAACTTTGACTTTGACTGTTTTAACTTGCTTGCATATTTCACTTGTTGTTGCATTTATATTTGTATAAGAATCACAAATTTTTTATTCACCTCTAGCTCAAAAAAAATTTCGTGACCATACCTTACACTATCATTCACCTTAGTATCTTTCAAGGCAACTTCCTCATCTAGTTCCAGTTCTACATGTTGGATATGCACATTTGGATCTAATAGTTTCTCTTCCAAATAAGCTAATTCTTCATCCAAATTAGCAAATCAAACTTGACTTGGTTTTATAAACTCTTTGCAACATTCATTATCATTTCCCTTTTCCAACCATTCTTCCAAGAGTTTTACTTCTTCTTCAAAGTCCACATCTACTTCCTTTGTAAAAAGACTTTCATGCTCAATTCCATTCCTTGGAATCTCCTTGAGTATGCCTTCATGAGGAAATTCTCCATCTTCAATACATACATTCAAAACAAATTCATTAGTTTTAAAATTATGAAATCCTTGTACCTAATAAATTCCTTCATCCTTCTTCACCAAGAAATAGTCCTTGTTCTCTTTCACAATAATGCAATTTTTTCTTCCTCGTACTCAACTTCTTTGAGTTCCCATTCTTTCAACCAGGTTGTTATCATGCACCCCATATTCTTCTACATATTTCTTACAAATAATTCCTTAATTGGTCATTTAACTATCTTCTTAAAGATCCATTCACATTTCTGTTCTTTAGCTTCTTGTTGTAGTAGTTCCATAAGCAAATTCAATTGTGCCTTCATCTTAGTCATCTCTTTCTTAAATTTTGCATCCTTCATCTTCCTCTTTATTCCATTTTCCTTGACATCTTCTTTCCTTCTCCCTCAGCTTTCACTTGAACCTTTGTAATGACCCTACAGGGTCATCCTTCTCTATATCTTTATGAGGTTCTCCTTGCTCAATAGTGAAATGCAACCAAGTCTCTCCTCTGTAGCAAGTCTCCTCTTCTTGCTACACAATACATCATTAAGCTTTCTTCATTAGCTTGACCTTTTGGTTTCTCTAGTTCTCTCCTTAGAACCTTCTCGAGAAATCCTCTACTCCTTTGGTTGTTACTCTTACTAAGTTAACTCCCTTTGAGAACTTCTACTAGTTCCATGCTTCCTCTACTACAAGGTTCTTTTGCCACAATTCTTACTTCACTTCTTCTCTCTATCACAACTTCCAAGTTGTGATCCATTGTCACTCTCCTTTAGTTGCTACCTGCAAACATCAATTTCTCCACACAAATTAATTTACAAATATTAAGACCAATTTACCTATTGCATTGCTACAATTATCCAATATCCTTCTATTACGCAACTCTAATATTTGTATAATAAACTATCCTCTCTTCCAATCTCAATGAGCATAATCATATTTGACTCTCTTTATGAAAATATAACCAAGTTTGACACCACTTGATACAGGAAAATTTTAGTTTTCCTATCAAACTCACTCACACAACATATTATCTAATAAACATATGGTCAAAACCTGACTCGCCATAAATTCATTTTTTATCATATTACACACATGACTAATCATTAACGAATTGGTGATTCACATTAATTTACTTCCAACAATAAAACTCCAAGTTAATTTTATACCATGATTTAAAATATCTCCATGTACATTACAATTTCAATCTTGAGATGAAGTATATTCTCATTCAAGTAAATCACAATAGAGAATGATTCATTAATAGAGAACATTCATTATCATTTCCCTTTTCCAACCACTCTTCCAAGAGCTTTACTTCTTCTTCAAAGTCCACGTCTACTTCCTTTGGAAAAAGACTTTCATGCTCAATTCCATTCCTTGGAATCTCCTTGAGTGTGCCTTCATGAGGAAATTCTCCATCTTCAATACCTACATTCACAACAAATTCATTAGTTTTAAAATTATGAAATCCTTGTACCTAATAAATTCCTTCATCCTTCTTCACCAAGAAATGGTCCTTGTTCTCTTTCACAATAGTGCAATTTTTTCTTCCTCGTACTCAACTTCTTTGAGTTCCCATTCTTTCAACCAGGTTGTTATCATGCACCTCATCTTCTTCTACATATTTCTTACAAACAATTCCTTAATTGGTCATTTAAATATCTTCTTTAAGATCCATTCACATTTATATTCTTCAGCTGCTTGTTGTAGTAGTCCCATAAGCAAATTCAATTATGCCTTCATCTTAGTCATATCTTTCTTAAATTTTGCACCCTTCATCTTCCTCTTTATTCCATTTTCCTTAACATCTTCTTTCCTTCTCCCTTGGCTTTCACTTGAACCTTTGTAATGACCCTGCATGGTCATCCTTCTCTATATCTTTATGAGATTCTCCTTGCTCAACAGTGAAATGCAACCAAGTCTCTCCTCTGTAGCAAGTCTCCTCTTCTTGCTTCTTAATACATCATTAAGCTTTCTTCATTAGCTTGAAATTTTGGTATTTTCTCTAGTTCTCTCCTTAGAACCTTCTCGAGCAATCCTCTACTCCTTTGGTTGTTGCTCTTACTAAGTTAACTCCCTTTGAGAACTTCTACTAGTTCCATGCTTCCTCTACTACAAGGTTCTTTTGCCACAATTATTATTTCACTTCTTCTCTCTGTCACAACTTCCAAGTTGTGATCCATTGTCACTCTCCTTCAGTTGTTACCTGAAAACATCATTTCCTCTGCACAAATTAATTTACAAATATTAAGACCAATTTACCTATTGCATTGCTATAATTCTCCAATATCCTTCTATTACGCAACTCTAATATTTGTATAATCAACTATCCTCTCTTCCAATCTCAATGAGCATCATCATATTTGACTCTCTTTATGAAAATATAACCAAGTTTGACACCACTTGATGCAGGAAAATTTTAGTTTTCCTATCAAACTCACTCACACAACATATTATCTAATAAACATATGGTCAAATCCTGACTCACCATAAATTCTTTTTTTATCATATTACACACATGACTAATCATTAACGAACTGGTGATTCACATTAATTTACTTCCATCAATAAAAATCCAATTTAATTTTATACCATGATTTAAAATCTCTCCATGTACATTACAATATCAATCTTGAGATGAAGTATATTCTCATTCAGGAAAATCACAATAGAGAACGCTTCATTAATAATTTTGGGAAGCCTCATAAAATTTACTATTTTATGGAATTATTCATATGCCTATTATGATAAGGCACCTTCTCCTCATCGTAGAGGGTTCTTTTACTCATAAGTGCCTTCCTTGAATTCTTTGACTTGAATTTGTTTCCACTCTACTTATACAAAGCTTACTCTTATCTACCCTGCAAAACAAATACAGATGCACAAATAATTTTCCTCTCACTTAATTCCATATTATACAAATATATTGGAATTCTTCATTCATTTATACATAAAATTACAAATTGGCATGAATTTATATATCATTCATAAAATCTTGTACATTCAAATACTAAGAAACACTCATTTCTCTCTCTTGGCGTGATTCTGCATTCATTTGGCCATTAGCTTTTCCCTTATGCTAAAAATGATTAAATACACATTTATAAGGAAATTATATTTTCCTAGATCCCTAAATCACTCCATAAATCACTCATAAATAACTCACAAATCTATTTTTTCAAAATCCTAAAATCACTCCATAAATCATATTTTTCTTAATCCTCAAAATCGCTCAATATATCCCTATAATATCACATGCTTTACAAGGAAGATTTTATTTTAACCACTAGTATAAAATGATGAAATTAGTGAATCGGTGACTAAAACATTTAGTCACCGCAATTATTTCAAGTGAATTACTACTAAATTTGAGCAATTTTAAGTGACTGAACTAAAAATGACTAATATAAACGACTAATTTAGTTTAGGGATAAAATATATGACTAGATAATAAGTGACCAAACTAAAAGCGACTAACTAAAATGACTAATTTAGTCCAGGACTAAAATATATGACTAGATAAGTAACAAAATTAATAATGATTAACGTAAATGACTACTATAGTCCAATAATAAAAATATGACCAAATAATAAGTACAACAAGCATATGAATTTGTCATTTATGTTAGTAATTTTTAATTGTGTCATTCAGGAAATGAAAAATTAGAATTTTGATACTGAAGTGTGAGTTGGCCGAATTTTATTGGTTGCAGTGTATTTTGGTGGCCCAATGGGAAGCCGCCACGTGGCCCAACTGAAGGTCGCCACGTGGTGCCTCATAGGTTCCAGTGTTTTCCTTGTTTAAAGGGAAGTTGACATATTTTTAGGGGTAAATGCATGGCAGTTCAAGGTTTTGAGGAGGTTAGACACCTAAGGATCAAACCCATATTTAGGGGAACTTGACTCATGCAGTTCCAAATTCCATGTGACAAAATAAAGATAGTTTTTATTTTTACTTTTTTAATATAATTTTATTCTGGAAAGCTAGCAATAATTTGTAGATTTATTTTTTCATAAAATCTATTATTTGCAGTGTAATAGAGGTTGGATTTTGGATAAGTCTTGTAAATTGTATTTTATAGTTGTTAGTATGAATTCTTAACGTAAGTGTATGAAAAGA
This sequence comes from Pinus albicaulis, assembly GCA_034641835.2. Classification (NCBI taxonomy): domain Eukaryota; kingdom Viridiplantae; phylum Streptophyta; class Pinopsida; order Pinales; family Pinaceae; genus Pinus; species Pinus albicaulis. The sequence goes on along the minus strand of JAXQQM020079929.1, from coordinate 982 downwards.
GATCACTTTAGCTACACATGACAAACAACCCTAACAAAAAATATAGTTGTTTAACTTCCTTAGATCTGCAATATATAGTTGAAACAAATGCAAAAAAAACCTATATCTATGCAGTAAAAGTAGCTAAACAGTATAAATAAATAAGAGTTTCTCCAAATATCCAATGGACAAGACAAGATAAATAAAGATTTTTTATGTATTAACACCTGGGAAGGGAACAAAGAATGATGTTACCAGTCCCCCTGAATGGAATGGGTTCCTAGTTGTCCTCAATGCTTCAAATCCAAGAGTTGCTCTCTCTCAATGGTGTAGAAAACCAAAAACGTGTTGAACTCTGTGGGAACTCAAGAAGCAAAAATAGGATCAAAGTCTAACCATGATAAAAGGATCAAATGTAAATAATGGATGGAAAACCCTCCTAATTATAACAAAATATTGAGTTAACCTTGATAATGGTGCATAATAAAATATTATTAACCAAGATCTAGATCTGACTTCTTGGAATATTTTTTATATTTTGTTGGAGGGAAAAGGAGTTTAAATTGGTTAAATCCCTTTATTTAGAGATAATAAAAAAATAAATTATTTATTTATCAGTTGAAGAACGAGGATAAGGAATAATTCAACAAATAATGATTTATTTAATTATTTCTATGTGATTTAGTCAAATTTAACAAGGAATAATAATTAAATAATGATTTAATTAATTATTCCTAGAGAATAATAAGATAAATAATGATGTATCTAATTATTTCTCATTAATTGGGTTAAATATGACCAGGAATATTATTTAAACAAAGGTTTAATTATTTATTCCTAGAGGAAAATCAAATAAATAATGATTTATTTAATTATTCCTCATGGGGTTTCTTATTAGAACCAAAAATAATTTAATAAAATATGGTTTATTAAATTATTTCTCATAATGAAATAAATTTTTCTATGGTAAAATTGGTCTTACATGGTGTAATTCGGTCCATCT
>JAXQQM020078190.1:0-14933 GCA_034641835.2 Pinus albicaulis | reverse complement strand
TATATTACACAATCCTTGCTATGATAAGATGTCCTAGGAACTGGTCTATAGCAACTCTAGGCTATCTCTAGGAATGACAACGAGTGGAGGAGTCCACTCATGCAGAGCCAACCATCAAAACTGGCAGAAGGTGTACCAAAAAAGCTGATAGGTTGAGACTTGATGCTGCATAGAATGTAGAAGCCCCTACTTCATAGTGCAGAAAAAGACATTTTCCTGACCAATTTAATGGATACATAGCTCTCATGAGGAAATGTATTGTGACTGAACCATCTTCCGCTCAGGAAGCAGTGCAGGAGCCCACATGGGTAGATGCAATGGTGGAGGAGTATGAATCCATTATCAAAAGTAGTGCTTGGGAAATTGTTCCAAGGCCTCTTGATAAATTAGTGGTAGGTTCGAGATGGATTTACAAGGTAAATCAAGTTGCTGATGGGAGTGTTGAGAAATACAAGTCCATATTTGTGGCCTAGGGATTATCGCAGATCGAGGGGGTAGATTATGAAGATAATTTTCACCTGTCGCAAGGTATTCTTCCATAAGGAAAATCTTTTCTCTCCCAGCGTAGAGGGGTTGCCACATTCATTAGATGGATGTGAAGACTTTGTTTCTTATTGGGATCATTGAGGAAGAGGTGTACATAGAGCAGCTTGAATGTTTTTAGATCTTCAACAGCGAGATGCATGTGTGCCAACTCAAAAGAGTATTGTATGGGATGAAGCAATCACCACGTGCTTGGTACACTCAGATATACAACTATTTCCCGCACTGGGCTTCATAAAAGGTGAAGCAAATGCAAACCTATACCAAATTGTGGTGGAGGGTAAAATTTTAATCACTTTTATTTATGTTGATGATTTAATATTGACTGGTGATGAGCATCTGATACACTCATGCAAGGATGATCTTGCAAAGGAGTTCAAGATAAAGGATATGGGCCTCCTTCATTATTTCCTTGGATTGGAAATATGGCAGTGAGATAGTGAAAATTTTGTGTCTCAAGGCAAGTATACAAGGTCGATACTGGGTAAGTTTCGCATGGAGGGCTACAAACCCATGGATACTCCTCTTCCAGGAAGCTGGAGGAAAGAGGATGCTACTTCTGGAGAGGTAGTGGATACTACTGTCTATCGGCAGTTAGTGGGTTCGCTAATGTATCTAGTGAACACGAGACCGTACATTTTCTATGTTGTTAAGCAGCTGAGTCAAGCTATGGTTAAGCCTACCAAGCTCTTTTGGAAGGCGGGAAAGCATGTCCTGAGATACCTGAGGGGCACATTAGAGTATGGCTTATGGTACATATAGACGAATGAAGTGAAGTTTCATGGCTTCATGGATGCAGATTGGGCGGGCAGCCCAGCGGACAGAAAGAGCACATCAAGGAGGATGTTAAGTATCGGGTGTACAATTGTTTCTTGGTACAACAGGAACTAGAGATCCGTGGCACTTAGTTCAATGGAAGCCGAATACATGCCAGTGAGTCAAGCTGCATGTGAGGCTATCTGGATGAGTAATATCTTGATTGGTTTATTTGGTTCTCATTTATATCTGATAGTGATTCATTGTGATAATCAAAGTTGCATTAAAATCTCGATTAATCATGTGTTTCATGATCGATCTAAGCATATAGATATCTGGTACCACCATCTCAAAGATTGTGTGCAGAGGAGAATCATGTTGCTTCAGTACATTCCTATGGAAGATCAAGATGCAAATATTCTGAAGAAGGCGCTCACCAAGAGAAAATTGGAATACCATAGAGACAGGATCAGGGTGAAGGATAATCCCTTTCTTGTTGAGAGGGAGTGTTGAGATTCAACAAGAAATATACTAGTGAAAATTAAGCACCTACACTAGGATGGAGCCTCAGGTTACTTTTAGGCAGATGTCTATTTATATATGCATGAGAAAATTCTATTTATAGATGCATGTCTATTTATAGATGTATGTCCAAGTTCTATTTATAGATTGCATGTCTATTTATAAATGCATATTGGCTATTATTATCCCTCAATATTAGTTGGAAAATAAAAAATAATATATTCTCAAGGAGCACTTCAAAATAGTTAACTGAAGTGGAAAATCAATTAGCTAAAGGAATTTCAAGTTAAGAGGTTGGTTGGTGGGACATGCCAGTGGACTTAGTTGTAACTGAGTGATTCGAAGTTGTAACAGAGTTGGAGAATGCGATTATGAAAAGTTAGAGATGGTTTACATCGGTTAAGTGAGTTAAAATTAGTTATGCTATTTGTAACTAAAGATACACTAGTGAGAGATCAACTGAATTAATTCTTAATTAATTCACAGTCAGTGGCCTCACATGAAACTAAAGATTTACTACTATTAACTATGCATGTAAGATCCAGTGGATACCTAGTTGAGTTCGAGGTGAAAGGGAAGATAACTATCAGTTGTGACATTATCTAGTTGTACATGTGCAACCACAAACACATTTTATGTGCCCATGAGGATTGTGTAGTTAAGTAAATCATGATTCCATTCATTCAGGGATTGCTATCAGTTGGGATTGCGCAGTGGAGGTAGACATTGGAGACAGTCAATTGGCTAAGGAACTTGCTGATTTTTGTATGATAGTGTGAGATAGTTACCTCATGTATTGAGAGCTCTTAGATTGGAGCTTTGTATGTAATTGTTTCATGATCCATGATATAATACATAATAGAAGATAGTGGGGTTTTTAGCTATATGCTTTCCTTGGGTGAATTATCTGTGTTATGTGTGATTGATCTTTCTTCATGATATTGTGAATGGCGATTGTGTTTTAAATTCCACAAATATTTGTAGAAGTGATTCTGTATTTAATAGTAGCATATTATGGGTAGGTCACGATGATCTAGGTAATACATGTATTTTTTATTAAATTTCTACACTTTGTTTTATGAGTTTTGGGTTTTATGATATTTTGGTGGTTAAATTTTCTGGTTGGTTATGAAGTTCAATTTTTAGCCATGTTGTGTTCTTTTTTTTTAGCCTTTTGATATTTTCATGTTGTAGTAATTTTAAAGGTTATTGTTAAATAGAATTTGGAATAGGTTTCATTCCACTGCTACTTCTATCGGTGTCTAGGCTTTGAATTTTGACTTCTTTTTTCTATTGGTGCACTGATCTTCAAGGTCATGTTATTTATTTGTTCATAGCCTTCAAGTTTAAAGATTTTTAATGTAATTCTAAATTGTGAACCATTTTTCAGGAAAATGAAAATGGCTTAACCAATGTTAGTCTGAATCGATATGATATGATTTTAGCAGAGAAGGGAGTGGACAATGTGATAGAGTATGGAATATTTTAATTAACAAAGTTTATTGTGTTAGTGTCAGCCTTTGTAGCCTTCCTCCGGTGATCAAACATGCTCTTACAAAGTGATTTTAAGGTTTCAAGGTCAAATTTTGTCATTTTAGTGAGTCTTCAAGTAAAATTTGGTCACTAGGTATTAGGTCTAGGGTTTGTTTTCACTCCTTTCAAAGTTGTCCAAATGTCAGTCCATGTCACCATTCAGCTGAGTGTACCATCATTCATAGGGTTTTCATCATCATGTCAAGTTCCACTGGGTCATTTTACACCTTGTTCATGCTTCAGTTGTGCCTAGGTAAGGTTCATTTCCCTCTCCTAGGGTTTTGGAGGTAATTTCTCTTGGATGGTCAAATCAACAGCAAAACTTGTATCTTGATGTTCATACACCTTCCCCTATCCTTAATGTACCTTATTTATCACTTCCCATCACTGAGATCCCCCAAATTCCTCATTTTCGCACAAACCCTAGTTTCTTGCTACAACTTGGCAATTTTCTAGCTAAGGCCTGTGTTTTGCCCTTTTGGACCCCTTCCCCTCACTAAATCTCTAAAATTCCACTTTCCCCTGCTTCCTAACATCCCTCCCTACTTCCAAAAATTTTCTTAAGAATTTAGAAGCCCCTTATCCCCTTCGTTTCGCTTCATTTCTACAAATCCCTTGTTCCACACATCGGGATAGGTTTCACTCAAATGTTGTTTCTGAGAAATAAAAGATGACTTTGGGAAAAATGAGAGAGGTGTTTGTCCCAAACAGGCCAAGGAAGAAAAACCTCCTTCACGTTTTACACAGGTATCTTGGTTTTAGATAAATGTCAAAAATATCGTTGCCTCAGGAGAATTGAATGCACCTATGAAGTGACCTTGGGAAAATCAATCTTTGTCCTAGCTTGGTTGGCCAAATGACTTGCTTGATGAGTTAAATGATAACTAGACAAAAATATCGTTCCCATGAGCTATCATGAGCTCAATTTGAAGTTGAGAAAGACCTTCAAAAGTTGACTGCAACAACACTCTCCCTTGAGGCAGACTCATTTTTCTCATTTTGACCAGTCTTGGGAGATTTGACTTTTGACAAGGCAAATGAACTCCAAATTGAAAAATTATACTTGGGTTGGAAATTAGACTCAAATATATTTCCAACGAGCTATCATGCACCCAATTTGGACACCGGGAAGGCCTCCAAAAGCCTCCTGCAAAATGCACTATTTATGGCGCGGCGCATTGGGAGAAGGCGCGGCGCACATGGTGTGCGCGACACATAGAACAATTTTCTGCAGTGTAAAATTACACTAGCGCGGCGCATCCAGCTTGCGCGGCGCGTTGGGCTGGGGCACGTCACACAGAGCCTCGAAGCTGATTTTCACTGTTTTTCCTCAAAAATTCAAAACAACTCAATCTCCTATGCTCTGTGTAAGTCAAATCATCTTATAAGTTGCCTTTGATCGGTGTTTGGAGTTGTTTTAAGATTGGTTATAAGAATTTGAGTGGTGAAAACATATACCCTATCATTTGGTGAAAAATTTCTCTTTAGGGTTGTGTATTGGTGTTTTAAAACAACTTTAGTGCCAAAGACTTCTTTTTCCCCTCCACCTTGTTCATTCCTTTCCTCTTCACTATAACACTATCACCCATATCCCTTCCCTAATTCCCTTATAAAATTACTCATATCACTTATTCCTAAAATCTCATTATCCTATCCCTAAACCTTACCATCTCCTGTGTCATTTACAAAAATCCCCAAATCCCATATCTCAAACATATTAAGTGGTTGTCCTACATTTTAAATTCACTTGACTGAACCACTATACCCACTATCCCTTTTTCCCACATGCCACTATACTCCTATTTATCACAATCCTTTCCCATTTGGCATATTTTGATAATTGAAACAAAAGGCACCAAATTCTCATTTCATACAAATCAACATACACTTGGAAATTAGAGACAAAGGTATCAATTTCTCATTTTCAACAAGATAAACATATCATTGGCATAAACTTTCAACACCATGATAGAGACAGATTCATCATATGACCAAGACAGTAATTGCATCACTGAACTGCATGCACCAAGAAGGCATCAAGGAGGCGAAAAAGGCATGTTAGATTCCAAATCTTGGTGGACGCTTCCTTGACTGAGCATAGTACTTGATGAGGGTCCTTCACTCCAAGTTTTAGCAAATTTGGAGTAAATTTTGTCATTTTTGAAATTTTGGTTGCAAAACAGGTTTTTCTGCCCGACGCGTCGCGCCACCCGACGCGCGCTTACGTTTGAGAGATCTTCTAGAGGAAAACTTGACATTTTTGGATTTTTTATGAAAATTTATGCATGCTCAGGAATGGCCGAGAGATTTCATCAAGTTCTGGGTGGTTTAAAGGGTCAAAAACACCTTGAAAATGGCCTTTCTGCCACTTTTTGCACCAGCAGGAACCAGTCTTGGGAGATTGCAGTTTTGGAAGGGAAAATGGACACCAAATCTAGAAATTCCACTTGGGTTGGATATTAGACAGACAAGGCTTTCCAACGAGCTATCATGAGCTCAATTTGGACTTCGGGAAGTGCCCCAAAAATAGGCTCAAAGTGGCGCGACGCATTGCGTTTTTGGGCGCGGCGCATAGAGAAATTTGGCCTCATTTTGACTCTTTAGCTCAGAAATTCACCCAGTTTTGACTAGTTTTAATTTTTGATGTAATTCTTGATCTACCTTGATGTAATTTGGTGACTATGATGTAATTTTGGCTCATTTTTACTTGTTATAGAGGATTCATTCACTAAAAAGTGAAAATTAAATGAATGGATCAATTTCCTGGCATATAGAGGCAAGTTGTTTGGCTGCCTAGATTTCAGTTCCATGTTTAGAATTGGTTGAAACAACTCCTAGAAGGATGATCTCGACCCCTAGAGGCATGGGAAGGGGTTAGGATGGTCTATATGATGTATTTTCTGAGTCATTTTTTCAGGGTTGGACTCTTGGGAAAAGTTGGGCACCTCATTGTATATTCATTTCAGCTTTTTTGGCAAAGGAAAGACCAGAGTTTTGCAGCACTTGTTGGGATTCTTGTGGCTCTGAGTTTTGATGATTGTTTTTCTCCATGTAATTGTAAGTTTCATTTATTTTTATGTATGCCATTTCCCTTCTCTATGCTTCTCAATTAAACAAATGAGTAATTGAGGTAGAATTCATTGATTTGCTGGTGCTCTGCCTTAAAATTTTGTTTAGTTTGATATGTTTTCGTCAGTTTGAAGAGGATCCTTGCACCTTCTTGCCTTCTTCAGCTTCTCAGAAGTATTTTCTATCCATTCATTGAATCTAAGACATCAAATTCATTGCCTACCCTGCCCCAACTTGAACTCTCCAAGAATTTGGCCTCATCCCCAAGCCCAAAATTGTTTTTCCCTTTTTCCAACAAAAACCCCTAAAAATCAAAATCAAACCCTGCTATTTGTTTATCTAGCCTAAGATTAGTTTTTTTTTTAGTCATCTCAAGCCCTTTAAACTTTCTTCTTGATTGACTAGGAAGAGCCCTCTCCTGTCCTCGTAGGGCTAGCTACAAGGCTAAGCGTAGTTTGGTGTTGTCCTTCATACTTGCCTTATTCATTTGAGGTGGTTGAGGCACTAACATAACATGTGTAGAAGGGTTATATGTTGGCATTTTTTTATGCTGACATTATTTTTTTTGCAAAGAATTTATGGCATAGTGTTATATGTAACAGAGAGCTATATGCATACTTTACATTTTATATTGAAGCTTTGTAATTTTGAGTGAATTTTGTTGTTATGGGTATCTTCCATTCATTTATGGTTGAGTCATTGTGTTAGAGATCCTTGATGCCATCTACAAACATATTGGTATTGAGTTTTATTTTATAATTTTGTTGTATAATTGTTTAACTTGAATTTAGCTCTCATTTCTATTGGGAATAATTTAGCTCTGGATGTTTCAGTAGTTAAATTATTTCATTAGTTCTATTATGAAACCATCTCCAAAAATAGAAGAAAAGAGAGATCAATGCCTTATAAATCAACCACTTTGAGGGGGAAACCTCCAATACATTACATAAATGAAAAATTATTGGATAATACAAATGACCAAAACCTCCTTCTATATATAGGAGTCCATGGGGCCACAATATTATCCTAGCCGACCTAATAATAATAATGTAAGGGCACAATAATAACAATATTGGGGTTATAGGGGTACAAAAATAACAATAAGGGGGCTACACTAATAACAATAAGGGACTAAACTAGTAATATTAGGGACCTAACAAGTTCTGAAGTTCAATTTTCAGCCATGTTTTTTCTGTTTCAACTTTTAAAGATGTTCAAGTTCTTGTTGGGGTAATTAAAACTATTCACTGTTTTTTCCTGTGTTGTTAGTTGAGTTATGTAGCATGTAGTGATGTCATATTATGTGTTCAGGAAAAAATAACATCATACAATATAAAATAAATAACAAAACTAGTATAAATAGGTATGCTTTGCAACATGTTGTGTGTGGATAGATATGTGAGATATGGTTTGTGAAGTATGATGAAAACATTTGAATTATACTTAGTGTAGTAGACAGTAAATCTAGTATCTATTTAGATAAAAAAAAGTCTAAACATATAGAAAAAAACCATACATCATACAATATCAAAAAACTAACAGAACTAACAACATTCTCATGTCATTTCGTCAGAATGTTCCATTATAATAGACTATAGATGTTCCTCCTAAGATAAATTTTGGTTACAATGCCACATATAGTATGTAATAAATCAACCTTCATATGACAAGTAAAATAGACAGTCCATCCAAAATCCGCATCATAATGTGGTTACAACCAAAAACATATAACACCCCTATTCTTTATGCCCTTGAGAATATTCAGTGACAAACCCTGAGTTGCCTAATTGAACCAAGTAGACTAGCATTCCTAAGAAGGATTGATTAGGTTGTGATTAATTGCTTCCATTTAATTGAGACTAATCTGTCCCTTCGAACCATAGACAAATTGAGTACCCATACCTCACACTTGCGCTAAGTGGAAGTGTGTGATGAGCATACATTGAATTCACACCTCCTGTGGTAGGAATAAGGCAAGTGGTTAAACCTCCATTTTGATAGTGAGGCACTTAAATGTTTATGAGGTCTTGGAATAAGGGTGTATTATTTGCAATATTGTCCAATGTGTTGGAAATTTCTCTGATTTTATCAACTGTGCTTGCATTTATGTCAACCATGTCAGTCATCCCTTGTTCCTTTTCAAGAATTTGTTTAGCCTTTCTTGCTTCATTTTCCTGTCTTGCCATTTGTTTTTGTTGCTCCTTCTCTTGCTTTTCTCTCTCTCTTTCAAGCCTTTCAGCTGCTCGATGTTGTGCTATGAAAACCCTTGTTGCCTTCTTCTCCTTGGCTTGATCCTTTTTTTTTTCTATTTTAATTCCTGAATTTCAACTTTTTTCTTTTCAGACTCAACTAAGAGTTTTATATAGTATTATGAGGTGAGTAAATGTGAATTTAAAACCAAACTAAGTCTACTAGGTGTTCCTTGCTTCTTTTTCATTGACAATATTTCTAATGGTAGCTTTAGGAACCACCCAAGTAACTTCTCCACACCCCCCCCCCCCCACCTTCATGTCATTGCTTGGCACTTTCCTTTCAATATCCGTGACAATTGATTGAACTATATTGTTATCTTCATCTGGTCCCTCATTATGTGTTTCATCTTCTTCCATTGATCTGTTGTCCACAAAAAATGAGCAATTTCATCGTTCAGTTCAGTCGGTTGTGAAGGCATGTTCATAGTTTGTTCATTGGTTCTTGAGACACTATGTTCGTTCAAATTAATCATGGATTTTGCCAACCATGACGGTGGGTTTACTTGGCTTGGCAATGTCAATTTTTTCATTTTCAATGTCACTAACAATATCAACAATTTCATTTTCAACTACATCTGCATTGACAATATCAGAAATTTCATTTTCAACTACATCTACATTGTCAATTGCATGTTCAACAATGTCATTAACAATATCAACAACAAAAGTTCCATGTTCTTGAGTTGGTACAACAACCTCCATGTTGCTATCAATTTGTTCTTGAATATACTATGTTTCACATACCTACTCATAATCATCATCATATAGCGTGTTTGTTGTGTAACCGGCTCCAAAAAGTGAAGAAAAGAGATATCAACGCCTTAGAAATGAGCCACTTCGAGGGGGAAACCTCCAATACATTACATAAATGAACAATTCTTGGATGATACAATTTACAAAACCTCCTTTCTATATATAGGAGTCCATGTGGCTATAATGTAATCCTAGTGGGCCACAATGTAATCCTAGCCGACCTAACAATAATAATTTAAGGGCACAATAATAACAAAATGGGGGTTACAAGGGTACAATAATAACAACAAGGGGGTTACACTAATAACAATAAGGGACTATACTAGTAATATAGGGACCTAACATGCCCCTCTCCTTCAAAAAAGTGTTGTCCTCAATGCTTGAGTAGCTCTGGGTGCTTTTGCATAAAATTCTCATCCTCCCATGTAGAATCTTCGGTGGGTAAGTTCTTCCACTTGATGAGATACTCTGAAATTGATCGATTCCGTAGCTGTCGAGTTCTTGTTTCCATGACTGCTTCAGGTTCCAATATGATTTTTCCTTCCTCATCAAGTTCTGGCAATATTTTTTGAACCGGAAGATTTTCACCTATAACCTTCTTTAAGCATGAAACATGGAAAACTGGATGTACTCGCGAAGAAGCAGGAAGCTCCAATTTGTATGCCATAGTATCAATCTTTTGCAACACCTTGTAAGGACCATAGTACTTTGGCGATAATTTATTATCCTTCTTTGCTTGCTTGAGGGACATTTGTTTGTATGGTTGTAGCCGTAAAAATACCCAATCTCCTACATCAAAACTTCTCTCCCTACGATGTTGATCTGCCTGTTGTTTCATTCGATTTTGTGCCAAATTCAGGTTATCCTTTAAGAGTTGGAGAACTTCTTGCTGATGCTCGATGTGATCTTCCCCTGCTTGAACCTTCGAATTTTCCCTTAAAGATGATGTGATGGATGGTGGATGATATCCATAAAGTGCCATAAATGGGGTCATTTTTGCTGCAGTATGGAAGGAAGTGTTAGACCACCATTCAGCGAGAGGTAACCACTTGACCCATTGTGTTTGTTTATCAGATACAAAACAACGAAGATATCCTTCCAAACATTTATTCACTATATCAGTTTGACCATTGGATTGAGGATGATAAGATGAGCTATGAGCTAATTGAGTACCCAAACAAGAAAATAACTCCGTCCAAAAATTTCCAGTAAAAATGGGATCTCTCTCGCTCACAATAACCCTTGGGCTTCCATGTAGCTTTTGAATTCTGTCCATAAATGTAGTAGCAACTGTACTTGCTTTAAATGGATGAGATAATGCACAAAAGTGTGCATACTTGGTAATTTTATCAACTACCACCATGATGACACTCTTTCCTTCGGACTTAGGTAAACCTGTGATAAAATCCATTGAAATCTCCTCCCAACGTTGACCTGGAATGGATAAAGGTTGTAGAAGTCCTGGGGTCTTAATTGTTTCCACTTTATTCTTTTGGCAAACCAAACATTCCGCCACAAACTTTCGAATATCAGATTTAAGGCCATCCCAAAAAAATTCTTTCTTCACCCTGTGGTAAGTTTTTAAAAATCCTGAGTGTCCTCCTAAAGGAGAAGTGTGCAATTCCAGAAGAATCTTTTGTTTAGTTGGGAATTCTTACAAAGATATAAGCGATATTTGTACCATAAGGAATCATTTTTCCAACTAAATGTATCAGATGTTGGTAGACTATTTGGATGGTTGTGGGGACTTTCCATTCCTTAATGGATTTAATTTTGTTAGGGTCTACTTTAACACCCTCGTGAGATACAATATGACCCGGATATTCCACCTCTTGTACTCCAAAGAAACATTTGGGTGTTTTTACATATAATTGTTTCTCCTGCAATAGTTTTAGCACCCTATCAACATGTTCAACATGATCCTTCCAAGACTTGCTATAGATTAGTATACTGACAAAAATACCTAGCCTGGGTTAGATATTTAGGGTTTGAAAATGGAATTCATCAACCCTTGAAATGTAGAAGATGCATTGGTAAGGCCAAAAGGCATGACCAAAAATTCATAATGACCCTCATGAGTTCGAAATGTTGTTTTCGGAATATCTTCAGTCTTCATTCTAATTTGATGATATCATGAACGAAGATCCAACTTGGTAAAATAAATTGCTCCATGTAATTCATCCAATAATTCATCAATCATAGGAATGGGAAATTTATCTTTAATGGTGAGATTATTGAGCTCCCTATAATCCGGACACATTCACCATGATCCATCCTTATTGTGTACCAATACTACGGGAGTAGAGAAAGAACTTTGACTAGGTTGAACTATACCCGCCTCTAACATTTCTGCAATCATATGTTCAATTTCGCTCTTTTGGAAGTAAGGATATCTATAAGGCTTGATGTTTGGAGGAACACTTCCTGGAATCAAATGAATAGCATGATCATGATCACAAATAGGTGGGAGTCATTTGGGAGTTTCAAACACCTTGGAATGATTGTCCAAGACTTGTTGGAGATCTGCAGAAATAGATGATTTTGATGTTGGAACTTCTAGTGAGCATAATTGTGTAATTACGCCTCGTTGTTCTTTCTTTAGAAGCTTTGTCATGACATTAGAGCTTATTATCCTTCCCGGCTTCCCTTCAATACCCCGTAATTCGACTTCCTTTCCTTCTGAAAAAAATTTCAAGAAAAATTCTTGAAAATTAAAAGCTACCGTCCCCAAAGATTGTAACCATTGTACTCCTAGTACAACATCAGCACCTCCCATAGGAATGGAAAGCATTGGACTAGTTAATACATATTCCCCCATGGTTAGCTTGATATTATGGCATTTTCCAGAGCAATTTATATTTCCTCCATTTGAAACCATCACTTGACATTCTGGTGCTGGGTATAGGAAACAATTTAATTCCTTGGCTACCTTACAATGAATAAAATTATGGGTGCTACATGAATCAATCAACACTATTACCTTTTTCTTCTTGATTTGTCCTTCTATCTTGAGAGTTTGAGGAGTGGTAATTCCTTCCAGTGCATTACATGATATGGTCGGATTCATTTCTTCCTCTTCTAGGGCTGGTTCCTGGTGTATATCCTCTTATTGTTCATTTTCTTCTTCCTCTTCACAATATATGTAAAATAATTTCTTCTTAGCACACTTATGACCTTTAGTGTATTTTCTATCACAACTGTAGCAAATCCCTTTTGCTCTTTTTTCTTCCAATTGTTGTGGTGTCAACCTTGTAGGTTGTGGAAATCAAGGCGTAGCAACACTTCCTTCTTTATAGAATTGAGTGGTAGGCTTCCTTGTCGCCATTATTTTACATTCAACTTTTCTTGCCAACCTGAATGCCTTCTCCAATGAATTCGGTTCCAAAACACGAACTTCATGTTGGATGTTATCCTTTAAAGTGCCTATGAAGAGATCAATCCTGTGTTCCTCTGGAATATCAGTTACCCTTATATTCAATTTTTGGAAGTCCTCAATGTGTTGCCCTACTAAACCCTTTTGTTTGAGATTTATCAATTGGCTAAAGAAGGTGTTGCTCTTTGTATCCTCATAATGTGCTATCATTTCCTCCATAAAAATTGACCAAGTGACAATTTTTTTACGGGAGTAAAGCCATCGATACCATACAAATGTATTTTGTTCTAAACGTAAATTTGCAATGTGAACCTTTTGTGTGTTTTGCACGTTATGGAGATCAAAATATTACTCCATCTGTAGTATCCATGTTACAAGATCCTTTCCATCAAACTTCCTCATATCCATTTTTGGAATATGGTGGTTCTTCCCACCAACATTAGAGTTTATGAAATCACGATTGACATTTATTTTGTTCTCATCATGAGATTCTTCTACTATCTTTTCACCATTAGGAAACATTTCTTGTATCAACTTTGTCAAACCTTCGATGTCTGCTTTTAGATCATTCTTCATGTTTTCCATATTGTCTTTCATGTCATCCATCTTAGCTTCCATGCCAGTTTCCATGCCATCCATCTTAGCTTCCACGCCTTTCTTCAAAACTTCCATTTCATTTTTTGTTGCTCTTTGTGAGAGTGAAATTTGTTGCACTTGCTCTTGTAATTTTGATAGATCATGTTGCAATTCTTCATCTTCATGAGTCACAGTAGAGCCTTATGAAGCATTAATGGGTGTTGAATTATTTTTACGGGGCATCTTTTAGAACCCAATACTAATATCTATTCTACAATATGCCCTTGGAATCAATTCAAATTGATTCTTCAAACAAGACTTATGCAATTCGCAAAAAAAATACACATCTTTTTCTTGCTTTTGAGGAGCTCGATATTGAAATTGAATTATCTCTGTAATTGAAGCACTTCAAAATTTTAATTTCAGTACTGATGTAGCCCTCTGAATTATTTTTCGAATGCCACAGGTCTGACTTGATTTGGATTCTCCAAGGCAAAGTTGTGTCCAATCTCCCGCAATGACCTAATTATGGACTGGTTCAGTACAGCGCACTTGTACGATTTTCCACGTGTCATTGTTTCATCCTTCAGCTCTGAAATTGATAGCCAAGACACTACAGTCTGTCTACTAGTGACCACTTTTTACGGCACTCCAATCCGATGCTCAGAGAGAGAGTTATGAAGATTTTCCCACGATCACCTCTTTGAGATGAAATTCAGGAGCCTGAAAAAGCACTACCTTAAGCACTACATTCCACGGATCATATCTCCAAAAATATTGCGAACCAAGATGCGAAATTTTTGTGATGTTCCTTAGGATTTTGGCTTTGCACCTATGAATTTAAACACGAGACTTCGTGGAAAAAAACGTATAGCGAAAATTCCACGATGACCTGTTTAGGAGCTTGAAACAAGACCTAACTTCCACATATGATATCTCCGAAAATATTGCGAACCAAGCTTTGAAATTTTTATACAATCTTCCTCAGGATTTCAACTTCGTACCCTAAAAATTTCAGCTTTTGAAACTTCGTATAAAAAAATTTATAGCGAAAATGCCACGATGACCTGTTTGGAGCAGCGAAACCATAGAATCCAAAGCTTTGATACCAAATGTTATGAAACCAGCGCAAAAAATAGAATAAAAGAGAGATAAACGCCATAGAAATAGCCACTTCAAGGGGGAAACCTCCAAATATATTACATAAATGAATAATTCTTTGATGATACAAATGACCAAAACCTCCTTCTATATATAGGAGTCCATGGGGCCACAATATAATCCTAGTGGGCCACATTCATAATCCCTAACCCGGCCCCGGAAACAATAATAATTTAAAGACTGTAATAAAAAAATGGGGGTTAAAAGGGTACAATAATAACAATAAGGGTTACACTAATAAAAATAAGGGACTATACTAGTAATATGGGGACTTAACAACGGCCTTGAGAGAGGAAAATATATTACCAATTGCAACCACATCAACATGGTCATGTACTTCTTCTTGCACTTCTACATCTGTTTCAACATGCTCTTCTTCTTGAAAATCCACATGA